>JAPYZH010000190.1:0-147147 GCA_030523085.1 Meteorus colon | reverse complement strand
TTTTTAAGAAAACCTTCACGCTAGAGTCACGCTAGATTCACGCCAGAGTCACGCTGGATTCACGCTAGATTCACGCTAGATTCACGCCAGAGTCACGCTAGATTCACGCTAGATTAACGCTAGATTCACGCTAGAGTCACGCTAGATTCACGCCAGAGTCACGCTGGATTCACGCTAGATTCACGCCAGAGTCACGCTAGATTCACGCTAGATTCACGCTAGATTCACGCTAGAGTCACGCTAGATTCACGCCAGAGTCACGCCATGTGAGTATATATAACTAGGCTTTAAAACTATCGGTATATTTATAAAAATAATAAATAGTGAAATTATTAATTTTAAATCATATTTATTATCTTGTATATTAATAATGAACGTAAAAATATTATGGGTATCCATCAGCCCCGTGCATAGCAGGCTAATCATCATAGTTATTAGCTATTTATCCAAGCTAATATTAAGGTTCGATGAATCCGCAAGTAACTTGCAAGTTGAATGAATCTAATTTAAAGTTGGATAATATATCGACAGAATATAGGATATAATGATTAGTAACTATTTGAAATAAGAGTAATAATAGTACCAGAAAAATAAATCAGCATATATTTTTAATACTGAAATCGATGTTCGAAATATAAATAAGTCATCACTGTATGACTTATCTATATTCGTCATGACACCAAGCATCAGAGAGCAATTTATAGTTGAATTGTCTATTTCGCCGCTTTCCGAAGTGTTTCTGAAGCCACCACTATACTTTTTTGGCGGAATTTAAAATGATATAGCGCAGCAGAGAAAATTTATAAGAAGAGTAGAAAAAAATCGGAAAGACGGTTCGCACTAAAAGTTCAGATAATTCTATATTGACGCTAATTTTTAAGATAATTCATAGAGAGCGCCAGTCACGCTAAACTACCGCTGTAGTCACGATAGTGTCTTACCGCATATAGATATATATATAGTACATACTGCTATATTATGTTCAACCAATCACGTAACACAGTGTTTGGCCTCAAAATGGCGCCGCCCTAGCATTTATTTACTTCATGTTATAGCGATGCCGCAGGATTGAAAATGGTGAAGAAAGGTTATAACTGGCGTGCGCGGAACACACCGAAAGTCGAAATAGACGATACATTAACAAAAAAGGTATGTATAATATGTTTTCATAAATTCTCAATTGTAATAAGGTCCGACAATTTAATCATGTGTGCTTTCTATTGGTCATATCAACGTTACCTTTTTGGAAATTAATTACATCTGTTACAAAGACAGATCGTGAATATTCCGCGATGATTTTTCAATGGGGGTATACATTGCTTCGCTCACATCAAAAATTAAAAAATACATTTATTCAATGTTGATGAGTATAAATCTTGATGAGCGTGATCTATTTCCCAAAACATTAGGAAATGAAGGCGAATCAGAGAATCGATTTGTCAATACACGTTTCGGTGGGATTTTGATGTTCTTGGAAGTTCTCACTTCGAGAAGATATGAAGAAAGTCATTCCTTTCAGACCTAGAAATTATATTTCTGGGAGGACGCAATGTTCGAATTCTCTTTGCCAATCTCGTTATATGCAGAGGTAAAAAAATGTTTGTATAATTTATTATTTTCGTAGATAACTGTCGACTTAGCGCATCGAAAAGAGAGTTATGATGATTGTAATGCATTGGTTTTACCAAATCAAAAACGAAATGTCAAGGATAAAACGAAGAAAGATCCAACAATACGATTATTATCGAAGAAGCATCGGAAACAGTTAGAAAAAGTTGTGGAACGGAAACAGAAGAAGTCTCGGGTAAGAATACGTGAATATAAACTGATTTACAGTCGTATTTAATCTCTAAAAATTTTAATATAACTGTTATTAGAGAGCGGGGTTGCTAGAAGATTTGGCAAAGGTTCAAGCCCCAACAGAAGAACTTAAACAATATGTGTCAATTACAACCATTCAAACAAAAGGATTGAAACGTCATATGCGAGAGGTAAATGCTGCTGAAACACAGTCCAAACAAAAAAAATATACGGATGAAGAGGCGATGGAAGTGGTTGTGAACGCAATCAAAGGTGGCAAGGGAAAACGCCTTGATTCTTTGGAGGTTGGAACAACCGTACAAACAACATCAGATCCCAACACTATCGGGTTTGATGTATGCGAATATGAAGTTTATGCAATATAGCTATAATATGTTTGGTGGATGGTTACATGATAAATTATTTTTCAGGAATCTAGTGATGAAGCGGGAGAATCAGATCTTGATGATGAGATGGATGATAATGAGCGAGATCAAAAGTCGAGGGAACATACTTCACTAAAGGGCAATAAATCAACCGAAGAAACCCTTGGAGTGTTACACACACCACAGAAAATAATTCAAAGTCAAGAAAAATCTGATGTGATGATGCAAAATGTTTCACCTAAAAACGTAGATAGGAAACCCGCAGTTTATGTTGTTCTCAATCGTACACCTGAAATTCAAGCAACACGATTGAAACTTCCGGTACTGGCAGAGGAGCAAGGTATTGTGGAAGCGATAAATGAGAATCCAGTTGTGATAATAACTGGTGAAACGGGAAGTGGTAAAACCACACAGGTTCCACAATTTTTGTACGAAGCTGGATATGCCAAAAATAAGATGATCGGCGTCACAGAGCCGCGGAGAGTTGCAGCAATGTCCATGAGCAAGAGAGTCGCTGAAGAAATGAATTTAACTTCCGATGAAGTGTCATATCTAATTCGTTTCGAAGGGAATGTTACGGCCGATACGAAGATTAAATTCATGACTGACGGTGTTCTGCTGAAAGAAGTTCAGAGTGATTTTCTATTGAGCAAATACTCAGTGATTATCTTGGATGAGGCTCACGAACGTAGTGTTTATACTGATATTCTGATTGGATTGCTGTCGCGGATAGTGCCACTTCGCGCTAAGAAAGGTGATCCACTCAAACTCATAATCATGTCCGCGACGTTACGTGTTGATGATTTCGTTGACAATACAAAGTTATTCAAAATTAAACCACCATTAATTCAAATTGAAACGCGACAGTTCCCCGTCACGATACATTTCAATAGGAGAACAAGTCAAAATTATGTCATTGATGCTGTGAAAAAAGCTGTGAAAATACATACGAGATTACCCGAAGGAGGGATTCTCATTTTCCTTACGGGTCAATATGAAGTCAATAGTGTGGTACGTAAATTACGTAAAGCTTTCCCATACAGACACCAACAAAGACTGCCGAAGAAACAATTAGTTGATAATGAAAATGTATCGAATGATAAAATTGATGGAGTAAATGATGATGCTGACAATGATTCGGAAGACGAGTTCGATGCCCGAGGGGCTCTTCGTCGCCTAAAGAATAAGAGAAAAATTCGATCGGTTGAATTACCGAACATTAATCTTGATAGTTATTCGGCCATTCCAACTGACGATACACAAGAAGATTTATTCGATGATGAAGGCAATGCAGACGGTGATGCAATGAATTTGGATGAAGATGAAGATGATGATGATGACATTTTGGAGCTGAAGAATACATCAAATTCTCAACCGTTATGGGTTTTACCGCTTTACTCGCTCCTTCCTGCGCATAAACAAGCGAAAGTTTTTGAGGCAGTACCTGACGGCTGCCGACTATGTGTTGTATCAACAAATGTGGCAGAAACCTCATTGACGATTCCTCATGTAAAATATGTTGTAGATAGTGGACGTTGCAAAACAAGATTATATGACAAAGTCACTGGTGTGAGTACATATCGAGTGTCTTACACAAGTCAAGCGTCAGCAAATCAACGTGCAGGTAGAGCTGGTAGAATGGGGCCTGGTCATTGTTATAGACTTTATTCCTCAGCAGTTTTTAACGATCAATTTGACAAATTTTCTGAGCCAGAAATCCGCCGAAAACCGATCGATGATCTCCTATTGCAAATGAAAGTGATGAATATCCAAAAGGTAGTGAATTTTCCATTTCCATCGCCACCAAATACGGTTCAACTCCAGACTGCTGAGAGACGTCTCAGTATTCTAGGAATTCTTGAGCGACAGTCTCATCGGGAACAGATGTATAGTGCGAAACCAACAGCTCTCGGTCTGAGTGTATCGGCATTTCCGGTAGCACCAAGGTATGGTAAAATGCTGGCAATATCACATCAACACAATCTGTTGAAGTATACAGTTTGTTTGGTATCAGCATTGTCCGTACAAGAATTATTGGTAGAAGCTTCCGGGTGTGCGGGTGGAACAAATACGAAATGGGCACAAACTCGCAGATTGTGGGCCGGAACTGGAAATAGTTTATTATTTGGTGATCCAATGGTACTCATTAAAGCTGTAGGTGCAGCTGAATATGCAGGATTGAACGGGAGTATCATGAAATTCTGTGAGGAAAATGGATTACGGCCAAAGGCCGTCATCGAAATTCGTAAATTACGACAGCAATTGACAAATGAAATTGTATTGAATATTCCGCAATTAGAGTTGACTATTGATCCAAAAATGTTACCACCTTCAGAAATCGAAGCAAAATTACTCAGACAAATAATCCTCGCCGGAATGGCCGACCAAGTAGCAAAAAAGGTTACACCAGAGGAGATGAAAGATGATGAGGATAAAACTAAGTGGCGATATGCTTACAAAACAACAGAGATGGAGGATCCGATTTTTATGCATTCATCATGTGTTTTGAGGAAAACACGACCAGAATGGGTGGTTTATCAGGAAGTATATGAAACTAATAAAATGTATATGAGAGGTGTGACTGCTATTGAGCCAGAATGGTTACCTAAATTCGCCCCATCATTATGTCACTTGAGTGAACCATTGATAGAACCACCACCGCGGTATGACGTTCGTTTGGGAAAAGTTATGTGTCATATGACTGGAACATTTGGTCGTGCAGCATGGGAGCTACCTGCAATGGAAGTAGAATATCCAACAAATATTGACGGTATCAAATGGTTCGCTCGATTTCTCCTTGACGGAGAAGTGTGTCCGAAATTGAAACGTTTTGTGCCATCTCTACTCTCAACGCCGAGTAGTATCAACAAATCTTGGGCAAAGTACGTAATTTTACGATTGTAGACTAATTTATAGACGATGTAGACCACTGGGGTGATGAGGCGTGACTTGCTACATTTCCAAAAAACAAATACGATCGATTTTTATGATATTTATGATTATAAAAACGACATTTTCGCAATTATGACTCGTGCTGATATATCGGAGTAATCGGTTGATTGGAACGTGGTTTCTGCTCGAACAAATTAAGCTTCAATATGAAATATATTAATACATGTCTTTGATTATTTCTGGAAGTTGAATACAATATTTCGGTTATATTTATGCATTGGAAAAAAAGGAGGAGTACTGAGTACTTCTACTGATGCTGATGTTTCATCGTGATTTCATTGTTATAGGTTACTTCCCCGGACAGAAGCCATTACTAAAACTTTACTATCCAAAGAAGTGATGTCAAAAGAAAGATTGGTGGAGATATGGTCCGATGATCGTAGTTGTAAGTATACATCTACTTCATTTCAATGATAAAAAATTCCGCTCGTCCTTTTAGCACTTACATAATTTCAGTTCTCTTGAGTGCTTATCAAAAGTGGCTACCTGAATCAGCGCACAGTGAAGCTGCGAAAATCTGGCCACCTTTATGAATTTGTGAAATAGGAAAAACTGGAGCTTTTGGAATGACCATCGTATTCAAAGACATCACAGCGTCTCTCCATCATAACAAAGACATCAAGAACAAGACATAATAATTTGGATCATGATATGGCTGGTTGAAAATACCGGAACAATATGTTTTTTCCACGATTTTTTGTCTGATTACAAATGATTCATTATAAGTCTATAATAATCAAGTGTACATATACATATATGTTTTATATTTATAGATGTAATAGAATCCATAGATAAGTTATCTTAATACAAAATGAAGTATTTGGTAGCAGTTTTTAGTAACACGTTATGAGTGACACGCAGTTCAATATTCTATATCGATAAATCGTTTCATAAAGATGTTAATACGCACTCACATGCAATTTGATTTCGAACACGCTTGGTGATTTATTTTTCAGCCGTTTTTTTTAAATGATAGGAAAGTTGACTGAATAATCGATGCTATAGCATTATAGTCAAATATTACTACTATTGCTGTGCATTGCAACACGCGGCTGACTGAGATTATTCAGATTTCACAGATTTTTTCTCTTTTCTCTTAAGAGGATTATTCTTGCATGTCTTATAAATGTTATTCATATCGAACGCTGCTTTCACATTATCCTGCAACAGAAGAATTACAAATTGTATGAGTGTGTTCGTACTGAATTGAATATGAGGTTTGAGAATTGTTTGGCATAAGGATCAATCAATACCAAAGAGAAGAGGAATTTGACGAGTTTTCCTTTGCTGTCAGCATATGGTCGGCGTTCCAATTCTTTACCGTCTTTGAAAAGTATCAACGTCGGAAGTTGCTTACTGGTACTGGCATCACTGATATGATATTTGGCTGCGGCATCTGGATATCTACCTACGTCTACTTTTCCAAATTTGAAGTTCTCCAGGGCGTATCTACAGGAAGTGTAATGAGGATGTTTGAGATTATGTTATTCAAAGCTAGACTAATTCAAAATAAAGCCAAGGTTTACTCTGCTGATAGTTGGGAAAATATTGGTGCGAAATTGACACATGATGGGTTCCATGCTGTGTAAAATGTTATCAACCAAATAACCCTCGTGTCTCTTTGTAATTCTTCGTCTAGACCATTGGCACCTCTCAAATAGGTAATATTTTCCGGACCTTGATATGTTGGTTCAGGTAAAACTAGACCGCATACTGTAAAAAAAATTTGTATTTATGTAAATTAATCTTTTTATTGCAGTCGTTTGTGAATCTTGGGAAAAATCAAATGTATTCTAATGGTAGACGACATTATTTGCCAGATAGCTAACGCTTGAAAATGGTGATGATATTCGGCGTTGCCTAATTAAGTCCCCGGATTTTTTTTGAGATGAAAGCCGAATAAAAAAGAAATGATATCTTTCCATGTAAGAAAAATCGAATGGAATGAATTCCGATTCCGTACATACTCCAAGTTGTCTGCTATTTATTGGAATTATGAATACATAAGAAATCAAGTCAACTACGAAACTGAGTGTGGACGAGAAAAAATATTTTAATGCGATACTTATGGAAGGCTCCAGTCTGAATTCAAAGAACTATTATTGATATGATAATTATCATTGAGTGTCTCGATGTAATACTTACAAATGAAAATTATACCGAAGAGGATACCCATCCGTACATCAGCATAGAACCATAAAATGAGATTGGCAACTTTTGTGTAGACAAAACTTGACGTTAAATAGTTTATCATTGTGACACTTCCTGCTTTTCGGGTCCTTATCATTATGACGATCATCAAAAAAAAGAAAATTTCCGTTTCCCTCTGTAAATTGAAAATGAGTTATGCGAATAATATCAAGTCCTAGGCATATATTTTCGATCAAATGTTTATTCAGTCAACTTACGCCATTCAATTCACATTCAGCTTCTCCAAACACATAATGACACATAAACGGCGTTTGCTTAGAGATCAAATATGAAAGACTGAGCAAAATATTTATTAAATAATAAGGTTTAAAAAGTAATCGGACATCTCTTTTGAATGACATTTTTATTTAGTTTACGAGTTTTTCAAGTTTTCATGAATGAGGTTTCTAATTATGAATAGAATAAAACGCGAATGTGTTGCAATATTATTGCAGTTTATCCGAATGCCGTTCTGTTGAGTTTAATTTAGTATTTTCAGCGTAGCGTGTCAAATAATTTGGAATTCCACTATTACTATTGACCATAGCGACCATAGTGACACCATCATCGACCATCGCCCGACATTCACCGATACTCACCGACATCGACCGAAATTACTAAACACGGGAACGGAATTTCACCACTGTGATAGCTCCATATTTGCGCCCATCCCGGGATGTATGCTGTAGATTGGTCACATTCTGACCATTCTTCCAAATCGTCTGCATCGATCATTTCCTTTTTTTCCAGTGTTTTAACCAATCGAATTCGCGGGATTTGCGCGCAATATTCAAAAATTATACAAGCATAATATGATACTCCAGACAAATTCCATGTATTATAATATTTTATAATGCAGTATTTTATCTTCGTTTGGTTGAAAGCAATTGTAAATCGTTGTTAATGCAATTTTTCTAAAATCATATTTTGTAATCATTCATTACTTCTTCGTTCAGTGTTTCCGTTTATTTGTATCATTTTATAATCATGAAACGTCTAAAGCGTTCAACATGAAAATTCGTCTTAGAAAATCCTGCGCAATTTCTAATTTTCATTTTTTCAGTGGTCTATTCTGGGATTGTGCTGGGTTTTTGGTTAAAAGTATTACTAATTTAATTATATTGAGAGATGGATTAACAATATTAATTTCGAACTGTCAACGTCTCAAAAAACAATTTTTCAAATCTGCAAAATTCTGTTTTCCACTTCAATTTCAAAAAGGTGACTTTTGATTATTATCAGAAACATGGCATTTCAATGAAACAGACATTGACATTGAAATACCTAATTCCGATTGCATAGTAAAATTTAAACGAAGAGGTGTTAGAGCTGCAGTAGTTGCGATGTATAAAAAAAGTATAGCCTGATTTCTTTTGGTTCTTTTGTTGGAATGAAATAATTAACTGATGGACATACGGTCTGAGTTTTTGACAAATTGAATAGCTGCATACATTTCTGGACTTCGGGATTTATTCTATCACTAAACATTTTTCGAGAAAGGTTTACCAGCTCTCTATCCTCGTTGCGGGCGCGGCAAATTAAGCAATTCGAATGCCGAACCAATACGTGCATCGTTCGAGAATGCAATTTTTCTCTCATATGTACAAACTGTAGAAATGTCCAGTTCTGTGCAGTTTCATTCTCTTATTGCTTCGTGCTGTAGTTGTTTCGCCTTCATCACAATAATCATTCAAAATTACTCAAAAGTAAGCGAAGTGTATACCTGAGAAAAGTGCCAGTGACATTCCGTAATTTTTTTACTGTATCAGTATGTTGGATTATGATTCTTTTTTCTGGAAATTTGATTCATATAAAGTTTATTTCCTATTTAAAAGTTTCATGAGTCATTTTCGATCAATGAAATCATTAAATGATTGATAATAATTTCCATTTAGCAATACCAACTACCTTGAGCTCCTTGTGATGAGTTCAGTGTTCCAGGAAGCGCGGGAGGCGATCACTGGTACCAATCTTGTATATTATTTAGGAAACAACCTCGTAAACCGATTCGACGCGCACAATTGTTGCAACCAGTTGACCCGTGTTGTTGACACCTTATAGGGAGAGTCGCGCGCTAATAGGAAGTATCCTTGCGGAGGCGCCCGTCTGCCATGATTCGCCCGTCGCCAGAGAGTCCTCTGACTATGTGTGTATATTGCGCTCGTTGCTGTGATCGTGTGTCGTGTACCTCGTCTTTTGTGTTTTGCGTTGCACCTTCGCCGGCCTCCAACGTGAAAACAATCTCGAATAAAAGTCTTGCCATCTAAGGGAGTTAAAAGGACCGTGGCGGACGCATATACATATACATACACTTGCATACACATGTTCGTTTAAAAACGGACTGCCCAATCGCCTCGGGAGAGTTCATGGTCTTTTGCACAATAACATTGCCATGGGCAAAACTTAATATTGGCTAAGGGGAATGGTCAGCCATCAATCTTCATGCGGTAGAAGAGCAATACGTCGCACACTACACTTAAATATTGCTCCAGTAATTTGTATACTTGTTTTTGCAACTGAAGATATATAGAGTATTGTAGATTGCTTCAATGAAGAGTAAATGAAAAGTGAATTGATCTGATGTGAGTGAACTCTTATCAGAGAGTTCGAATGAACCTGATGAATTCTTTTGTTATATGAATAAGGATGTTGTTCGAGTGTGTACAGGTTGCCAGCACGTTGGTGTTAACCGCGCATTGGCCTTTCACACTGTTTGTAACATTGTTGCTTCCGAATTGCAGTAGGCGCCAAATTCGCATGAGGAGATCGCACATGTTAGGATTGATATGTTCTTCGGATATAGAAAACTGAGCGTATGAGTCAACGTGCGCACGAGATTGTGAAAGATATGCGTAGGAAAATTCTAGCGCACAATAGCAGTTTGACTACGCCAATTGCAACCACCGATTCGGTCTGATCAAGTAGCACTCTCGTTGAAAACATACGGGGAAGTATAAGGAGATGAATAGAATATGTTCAACTGGTCGAATTACAATGGTGACGCGCGATAGATGTCGGAATTACGAGTATGCAGTTCCGGGGCTCAAAATAATTTGGTAGTAGCGGTCGCACGAACTGTCGACCTGCGGTGAATGCGACATAATGAGAGAGAGAAAAAATGTGACGGAGATGTGGAATAGGTGCCAATAATTGAAGATGCAAGTCTCATAGTTTATTCTAAATATTCAGAATTATAACGTCGGATAATTCGGTATTTAGTTCACAGAGACGTACAATAATAGGTGTGTATTTGGATATTGAAGCATTTTCTAGGTAGCAAGTTGATGTTACTATTTGCTTCATTACTTACTTAATTCTTTGATTAATCACAAAAAAAAATATTTTTGGACCAACAACGGAATGCTTGAATTTATGAATATAGTATTATAAAATTCAATTGCGCTATTCACCGATTTGTTATAAGGAATTGATAGTTTCAATTAATATTTTGATAATTTTTCGTTTGCGGGGCATGAAGAGCATGGAGTATGATCATTTTCACTTGCTCGTTCAAAATATTTTCCATCGATCCATTTGAAGATCAATAATTTTATTCATCCATTTCTTATGAAGATTCGTCATCGAATGAATTGATGTCGCCCCGTTTTCATTTAATCATGAACATAATCAAAAAAAATCAAGGAACACCGGTGATCTTCATGTTGCGAAATAAATCGGTAGTTCTTTGCTGGATGATGACCATGATGTTAATGATGACGCGTAATCGACAGTATGCTCGTGGCAAGCCTACGCGTTTTCCCGTTTTTTCCAATTTTTCCATATTTTTTTGTTTTTGTTGTACTAACTATCAATTTGCATAAATTTTTTTCGATACGACATTGATTAGAGTCACAATGTCATGCGAATGACTGTGCGCACACAAGCGCGTGGAAAAAATTTACATATTCTGCGTATTTCATGCAAATCATAATAATTCCATTTTCAACTGGCCCCGTGATTCCACTAAGGAATAATTAGGTGATATGAAGGTTCTGAATTTGCACTGTGTATACTTCATTTCATTTTATTTGCATCAATATAGTTTATTTCCGGGTGCCGAGTCATATTGTCGGCTATTATTATTATAGCCGCTTGGCATTCAGAAGGTGGACGTATGAGACCAAACAAAGTCGTGTAATGGCGCTAAGAGGAGTCACGGTAATATATCTTTTGTGACCCTCAAGTTTTCCATATTAGGACCCAATCACCGCCGCAGCGAATGAAATTTCCCTCTCGTGTCTCAGATATATTCTACACTTAATATTTAAACAAAAAAATGTGTATACAGAGATGAATTCATTTGTTCCAGCGTAAAGTGTTGATTAAATTTTATAAATTGAAACAACAGGAAATGAGAATTCAGGAAAATAAATAATACTGTTTAAATGATGACATTGTGAATATTTTTATTTCAATATTTATCCACTACACGTTTATGTACATTGAAGTTACGGTTTAGTCCTTCATTGTGCCGATTATTCTTGTGTTGACCCTCAGCTTCCATATTTGAATATAATCGTGGCAATACTCTCGACACCCTGTCGTGCATACGAGGTCACTGTCGTGTTGTATCTATTCCTCGTGGCGTCGTCCTTTTGGTGCCATCATACACATGTTGGATCAATATATCTTGAAACGAATCGGAAATGGACCATGAACATTATAAATATGCGATTATTTATGTCGGCAAATGGTCAAATATTTATCCATTTTTCGAAGAATCATATCCTTATAAGAAAATACTTTTTTTCTTTTATTAACTTAGTTATTCGCAACGATCTCATGTATCAGAGTCTATTGGTTTTTGTTGGAACAGCGATTTCCAGCTACGTACAATATCACTGTTTGCCGATCATTCAACATCCAGTAATGAGTATTCCCTTACGAGATTTCTATCAGAAATTATTCCCGATCGATAATTGAAAAAATACATGAATGAAAACTTTTCGTGTGACAAAGAGTAAATCTGCCTTGAAAGTGAAAAAAAAGGACCAAAATAAGTTGAAAAACTTAGTGTGAAGATTATTCATACATTTTCCTAGTCGGTCATCTTAGACCGTTGATTCCACACCCCGTTTTAGTGACAAAGTTTTATTGCGATACTGTGGTAGCCGATTGAGTGGGTTGAAGAATTTTGGACGCAGGAATTATATAAGAATACAGTTGACTGCAGTCTGATCAATATCTTGTCGAATGCAGAAGCGCAAAGATTTCGCGAATTAGGGATGATTGAAAAATGAAAAACCGGAAACTTTTGCGCCGCAAAATTATTCTGATGGTCTTGTTAGAGTATTTTTTGTATTTTTCGGCACATGTGAAAAATGTAGAATTTCGCCCCAATTCACAAACTTCATTACTATATAATTTGCACTGAAATTTTCCGAGAACCATTCAGAGCGTAAGCAGTAGTCGCATTGCACAATTCCTGGAGTATTCTCTGCTAATCTCACAGCTTTTATAATAACGTCGACTTTCTGGGGCGCATATTCAACGTTTTCATCCTGGGGAATTCATATGAGAAATTGAAATTTATGTGAACCTACGAGTCTTTGGCTCAAAATATATCATGTAGTAGGAAGAAATACTGTTTGTGTGGAGTTGCCCATACATAAGGTTCATTGCGTAAAATCTACATTTGAGAGTGAGGTTGAAAGTTATTCTTTCATATTCAGCCATGTTATAATATAATATATGTATGCATGTGTTCATAAAACAATATAGTCATATGGAAGGACATTGCTAAATGTTACGTACCGCTCTAGTTGAAGTATCCGGGACAGCCTCAGTCACACAATTTAATGGACGACAGAACCTAACTCAAAAGTAAGTTCAAACGCGCGTGGGCAGAAGCTCGTGGACCACCGCCCGGTCCATTGTCCTGTCTATCTCTCCATTCTTACTGTTGCAACTTTTTTTTTATAGTTCTTAGCGCATTTGACGTCGTTCAACATTCCACACATGGATTCATGCCTCCTCCATGTCGTCAACTTATATTTTCATCATATATTTCTTCAATATCATGTACGCATATTGCACCTATGACGCAATGCGAAAGAAAAAAAAGTAGATATGGGTCTGTTGCCAGGAGCGAACAGGAGGTCTGCGTAAGGTCTGCTCCGAGAGACTCGTGGATATACTCACACATGTTCGATCTCTTACTAGGTGTACATATGCGGTTATATATGTGAACAGTTTATATATGTCTGTTCACAAGATATAATATACTGATTTGTATTGCTGTGATTGACGTGCAGTGATTGGTGAATTACTTTTCCCTCTGAGCGGTGAACAGACTTACATGCGTGCATTGATGAGGAATCCATCGAATACCACCTAACATTTGCAATGTATGCATGTATAGTTAAGTTGACTTGGTGACGCATGTGATTTTTTGCAAAATCCGAGTTGTTTTTATAGATGTAGAGTATGGACTAATTAACCTATATGTGTATGTATTCAATCAAAGTACAATGCGATACATATTATTGTAAAATGTTTTCAATTCGCGAGTATACATATGAATGCAACAGTTGTCTGTGATGAAGCCACTAATGGAGCGAAAGTGTCATGTTGAATAGACCATAACTTGTTGGAAAAATTGCTTTCATGTCTATTAAGGAACCACTGAATTTGATAGATCTTGGAAGTGTCATTCACATACATTGAAGTATGCCAAATGTCCGTTCTAATCATAATTGCGATAATTCGTGGGAATTTATTCTCTGCGAATCAGTGTTGAAATAAATTATTGAAAAGAAAAATTGATATCGCATTCGGCATGCTATTCTGCTATGAGCTGCAATTGACTCGTGTACCAGAAAAATGTTAGAGCTTATGATGTTTGCACCAGTTGATATACACAAATCATTGATGTGATGAAAAGTCCTGGGCTCTCAAGTTGTTCTGATCAATACGTCTCTCAAACACAGACAATACAAACCATAAAAAAACATGACCATGACATTGTTTTACTGTTTATGTTTTGAATAATAGCTGGAATATAGTCATATATTAAACAGTCAGTGCAAATTCTATCATATATATATATGCAACTGCCTATTTGCGTACGATCAAGAGGCTCGATCATGCACAAAATTTTATAATAGTACATGGTCTCCTGTGAATCATTCAAGTTGGCACATAAGTATGCATACTTACTCGAGTGATATTGGAGTGTTTGGACACTGGGAGAGTGAGTTTACAGTCTATTCTAATGTTTGAATCATCTTTACAGTATGGCATAAATATAAAACTAAGGACGAAATACAACCATTTTCCAACAGCATCGTAACATTTAATCGTTCTATTCTATCGTAGGTTGATGATGGGTATACCATTCATATTCATGATATTTTCCCATCGACATAGAAAACAAGGAAAAAAATAAAAATGAACAAATATATCGGTAATGAGGATGTGTTTTTTATAATAGCTCAGAGTAAATTAATGGATTATCATAGTTTGGAGATTCTCTCTTGGAGCAAATAGGATGATGAATGCATTTAATATGTTATATGTCTGGTAATCTCATGCGTCGTGTATACCGCCCGCCTCATATTCATACGCGACTGACAAGTGCGTAATGTTGGACGCGTGGGTAGTACCTCAATACAACGTGCTTGAACGTACGTGCCTGAACGTATCAGCTCGAGCCGGTCGAAGTGCCCAGAGGCACCTGTGATACCGCCCACGAGGAAACTGCTGGAAGGCAAACACTCTCAAGATACATAACTTGGATGTATATGCCGCGCAGTTAGAGATTCAAGTACCTTGCTCATGTTACTGAAGACATGGTTGAACATTAAAATCGAATTCGTTGTTTGCCTTTCGACAAATATCGTGAGGTGGATGGATTAAAAGTGAGTAAATGTAATGGGTTGGTTGTTATGTCCACGATATTGCCTAGATCTCCATCATTGAACTGCGCTTTCTAAACACATATCATCCAAATTGTTGATCAAATATACAATTCCATTGCGGTACTTGAGTATGAAGGCATGGAAAATAAGATAATCGATATATCCACAACCACCCACATAGCATCCACAATATATTTTCCAATTGATAACTGAATGGATGAAGAAATCTGAGAATTCATAATTTGGTGGATAACGGTCAATAAAAAAATATTCAAAGAGTATATGTGGATATGAAGTAAGGACCGGGGAAGACATCAAGCATATACATGGTAATGCTCATTGAAGATTACATTCAAGAACTTCAAAGTGTTTAATGCTTCTTATAATTCATAATATTTAAAAATTTCCGACAAAATATGCATCGGATATATAATGATAATAGATCTTATAAAAAAATTTGGGGAGAGTTTCGATGATTCCTATTAAATTTCATCAATTATACTGAACTAGGCACATTGCTAGATGCGGTGCACAAGGAACCTATCAGTCCTGTCACTTATTATTATCTTAGTCGCGATTTTGTCAGGAGTATTGTCTCACACAGTTTTTGATGTTTCAATAGAATGATGCTGATGCGACAAGTTGGGCTGACCCATTTACGGATATAATAATAAACATGTCAGATATCGCAATTTACTTTCATCCTACTTCTAGTCTCAGTGAAAAGGTCGTGCTCACGTTTCTTCAATTTCGCGGTCAATCGATATTTCTTCTTTATAGTTTCGAATAACGAAGGAAAAAATCCGAGTCACGGCATTTTTACAATGCATCGTTCTTGAAATTCTGGTGATATTAAACGAATCATGATTGCGATGGCATCAAACATTTCTTGACGTTTTTCTTTCAAGTTCTTCATTTTCATCATTGCCTGTGGAGTGTTGATTATTTATATATGCTTTCTTATGTGAGTTGTTTGTTCAAAGTCAACATGGTCACGTTTTGGTGTCAGAGATTTATACGTTAGAATAAAAATACTTATTCATATTGGATGACTGTTGACTGTGTGATTCATGAATGATCCAAATGTGTGACGAAATAATTATGAAAGTTGATGCAGCAAGAAACAGCTGCTTTAGGAATATTTTGAAAAATATAGCTAATCGATAGTGACTGCGTCGTTGTAACGTATAATATCGAACAATAAATTCAAAGAAATGATATGTTCCACATGGATGGGAAAATTATTACTGGTAATTAATGTATGTATAGAGTTCATATTATATTACAGTGTGCTAATTTGGGATATATGGGGGGAAAGAATTAGTCAATCAGAGTTTTTGTAATTTTTATTGTTTTCTTAATGATATTTCGATCTCTTTATCTATCGTACAAATTCTTCTTCTGTCGATAAAATGACCATCAAATAAGGACAACGTGTTTAAACAAATTCAAAGTAGCAATAAAAATTGCAATAAGAAATAACGAAATTCAGGTGTTGGTGTTAGTAACATTACCATTAGCTCGATACTAATGCGTATGACGATTATTTCTGTAAAGAAGATGATAGCTGGTGCTAAGAATCCACCATATAGGATTACGAATTGAGGAATGGTGAGAGTAAATGCCTTCATAAAAATATGCATGTCCAAACTGGGCGAGAAAGTATATCTAATTTTCAGGAGGGTTCATTAGGGATCTTCGACAGTTCCGTGGAACTGGCGAAGGATTTTGATACAACAGCTTTGGAATAATTATGGCTATATATAATTCGTGGTGGGGTGATAGTAAGCACCAGACTGGATTATAATTTGCTCCGAAGCGTTACTTCATCTTCCTCACTTCTACGATTAATTCGCTGTAAAATTCAGAATTTATCTCATATGAAATAGTGAATGAACTCGCATAATCATACTGTAATGGCAAAAAAGGAGGAAAATCAAATAAACATATCCACAAAAAGACACTTTTCGTAAGAGCTCAATGTACCAGATATATTCTGATTCCTTGTGAGAATTGTTTTCGCATCGCCCATCTTCACTTCCCTGGATCTCTTTCATGTGCACAAAATAAATTTCCATGTTTGTTTTCTATTTTTTTCCTTCGTTACAAATTTTTCTTTATCTGGACGACATTTCACTTCATATCATACTTTTATTCTTGAATGAAATTCTGATGTATTAAACTCTACATGTAGGCCGAAAATTCAATTTGTTTATTGGATTATTTGAATTTTTCACTTTAAGACACTAGTACTGTAGAAAACTCGCTTTTTCATTATTTGAATATAAAATACTTTTAAACATCTTGGGAGAATAATTTGTCTAATTCGAGATTATCTGTCAGAGTTTTCTTGGAAAGTCTCTAGATTATTATACATCTAATAAATCTGATTAAAAACATCTGAATATTTTTTTCTCATTGTAAAGAATCCTCTTCTAATTCATATCGAGAAAAAAAGTATTCTCCTCCAAAAATTTATTCTCGTCGTTCAATACAAAATAAATTCCATAACATTTTCACCCCTAGATTTTGAGATTTTGTTGAGCATTGAAATATTTACAATCCGAGATTTTCCCGAATACAATCATGATAAGATATTGCTACTGATAGGTCGCTATTACAATATTATCTTCATATTTTGTGAATGTTTCATTCTTGAACTAAGGATATACCTATGACTCGAACAAGAATATCCATTTTTGATTCAAGAATACTTTTTTGTCGAAGATATTGATCGATATCCATCTTTCATTAACGTGTCAATAAATTGTCTTTAATAAATACAACTGATAGACTATATAAATTAATAATTTGCGAGAATGGTTGTGGCCCAATAATTTGAAACGCCATGAGAACTATAAAATCAGTAATTTCCAAATCCAATTAAGCAGCTGTTGGAATATATTTACTAAGAATCAAAAATGAAAATTTTAACAACGCAAATTTTTCTCACTTACCATAAAGAATATAGCTAAACTTTCTATAACGTAGTTCCGGATATCTACGTAAACATCGTTAATAAACATATATACTCCAGAAAAGAAGTAATAAGTCAATAACTAATACAAATTATTAATCTAACTATAATTTGATCATTATAGTTAAGCACCATTTTAAACGTTTCACTAATGCTTGCCAGGTATCACCGAGGTATTTCTTCACCATTGTCGAAACGTCAGTTGTAAAAAGAAAGTTTGAAGTTTCTAAATTTTTTCCTTTATCTGGCTAAAAACCAGATTCTCTGTATGTTACTTATGAGCAATTTCATAAAACTGGCCGTAGGACGTACAATAAGAGAAGAATTCGATTGAATGAAAAGAATCAACATTGAATATTTATTAAAAATCATCCCTGTTTACTCCTGACGTTAAAACTACACCGATATGATTCTACTTTCTCAGAAATGGTAACGGATGCATCGAAGTGTCACCAAAATTTCTCAATATTCACTATCAATTATACTGTTACACCTAGCGACTGCGACTATATATTGATCGTTGCTCTTATTAAGCCCCATTGATTGAAACGGTGAGTGAGTGTCATTGGTCAACCGGCACCAGTAATTCTTGTCGAACGTCTTGACGGCACTGTGCGACGTCGCCCCGCTGGATTATCATCATTCTCACCCAGATTGTTTGATCGTATTGTGATTTTCACTCTCGACAAATTTCATATATTGTCCGAAGCGACTGACATTGCTCTCTTGTAGACTGGAGTCGGAATTCGTGAAAAACCACCGCTACGTTCACCACTGGCTTTGGGATCTTTTCTGGGACTGGTGATCGAATTCACGTCATGTGGCAATGCCACGGTACCGTTGCCATCAATCCATGCGCGGGTAAATTCCAAATTAGCTTCACCTTCATTGTCATGACTCTGATAGTCACGCAACAAGTCTTGGAGCTTCTGCACAACTTGTTTATCATCTTGTAAATGACCAACCTTTTGCAATATTTGTTCCAATAACGGGTTGGCAATTTTGGTTGGCGACGATTGGAGGGATGTACTGGTAGATGGTTTCACTCTCCTACCATTTTTATCATACTGTATTGCATTGATACCCGATGATTTGGGAAGACTCTGACGTATCGAATTTTTTCTAGTGAAATTCGTTGGTGATGCGCGATTGACGTTCTCATTGGCGGATGTACCTGAAGGATTGACAAACGTCTCAGTGGATAATCCGGCACGTTGTTTTGATTGTCTTCCATTCCAGGTGTTACTGCCATTCGCAGATAAATTCTGATAACATCTAGGTACCGCGGATATTCTACTTACAGTACCGCCAGCAGCAACTGTACCTGGTGGTATTTTTCTCACACTAGTTCTTGCAGCATTTCGTTTGAGAGGGCTACCTTCAGGACTCGAATTTCCATCGCGTGGTGTGCGACTACCTGAAGATGAACATCTGGATAAGTTGCTGCTCTCACGAACAATTGCGTTTGTTCGTGGCGTTCGATCCCCGACTGGTCCCATGATGCTTTGAGATGCTGGCGAGCGCATATGGCTCATTGGTGATACCTTGGTTTTTCTCAGCCCAGTTTCAATGCTGTCTGTCTCCACGCAAGACCGTTCATTCTCAATCTTAATCAGCGGTTGTTCTGGAATCAAAGAATCAGTTTAATATTTTTTTTTCTGTAGCTATATGGTCAACCTTCCATCAATTTTTTTTTGAGTGTTTTTTTACATTAGACTTTCCATTTACTATGCCGTATTGTACTGACATTGATTCCAGTTCATACAATTATTTAAGCTGGTGTATTTGAACGGAGAGTGCGTGCGCATGAAGCTTCAATGTATTCATGAGCAAATTAAATGAGTGAAACACGTTACCAGTAGTGCTACAGAGTTATATTTTATAGACATACGGGTGATTCATGCGTCAACCGAAAATGGAGAATGCAATATCCATTAAGCTTATTGCGCATTTTCGTACGACGTACCACCAACTTCTTAGATTATTCATGCTTCGCCTAAACGAGTTTGTATCTCAAAGGTAGGTTCGCATGATGTGTCTATGGAAAGTTATATTGGGGAGATGGAAAAAAGGATTCGCAATATTGATTTATAAATTATGAAGGAATATTGATATTTATGGATAACATACAATTTTCTTAGTTTGATTACATATTCCATCATAGGTATTGTTTGTGATCGTTATTTCATGTCAATTTTTTTCGCGCTAGAAATTGAGATGAGTTAAAATTCAGAAAGCATCTCTATTCTTCACAGATATAAATTCACTCTTCTACAATTTTCGTCGTGAATCGAACTATAATTACGTGGCTAACTATCAGAAACTAAACATCGAGCAACATCTTCACAGTTAAAATAGCAGAATTCACAATCAGGATCGAGAATTGCAAATTTTGTTTACATGTATGTTTATAAACCATATGCAATTTTAAAAATGATCACATCAATGTACATCATTAATATACAAAAATCTGAAGATTTTAAAATGGAATAAGGCATGATGTGTGTCTCATCGACCTACGCGCGACCTCCTCAGAGCTTCTTGAAACGCTTAAGTATTATGTGTTTGGTGTTTCAAGTTGACGCAACACCCAAATTGGTCTTCAGTAACGTCAAAGATTTCTTTCTCTGAGCTATTAGTTAGCATAAAGCGTGGGTCTTATTTGTCACACGAATAAACAGACTTGACGTTTATGCCTTTGGCGTGAATTACTTTTAACTCGCCTTCTCCGTCAATGGTTTGGACGCGGTGAATTGTATACGTGTGTTCAGGTCGTATGGGCCCACCTGTGAATTTCTTAATATGTGGACAAAGGTTGAAATCAAATTGAGTGGTACCGTACACTCCTCTCACTCTCTCTCTTTTTTGTCTCCCACTCTTAGTCATATGTCATTTATGATTGTTTTCAAATAAGATGGCGGATCTGACACATAAACTTAAAAAAAAAAAATCAACAAATACATCCATTTATAAATTGGGATATAAATAGTATCGCGACTTTTGAACAAGTACTTAATCGAATGATGCACAAAATCCCTAATTGTGCTTGATGGAATGTGGACATGCCAATAGAATGCTCTGCTTCAAGAATTTCGATATCTTTTCTACAATACGAGCAATGTTAAGAATTATAATTCAATGATAAATTCGCATATTCACTCCAACTGCCTCATCGACAATGAGATTTCTCCCATTCTTAGAAGAGCATTTTATTCATCTACAGATATATAATGCAAATCATGTCATGTATAATATATATATTCACGTATTGCATTAAATGTCAGCGCGGGATTCTTCGCATTTATCAGTATCATGCAGAGGTATGCAGAATTACCTTACTATAATAGATATGTGTATACATTTATGTATCTTTGAGTCGCATATGCTTCTATGTACTTTGAATATTAATGCTCTACAATCTACGAGGTGGTCCGAACTCGTGAGGACCGCGGTGCAGAGTGTATCAACACTGGTCTCACGGTGGCATCGTCACGACGATATGGGAGCTGCCAACAGCTGGAAGAGAGCAAGAAGAACGGACCGACACGCGCACGATCCAGTCTCATGGGGAATTAACGATCTTTTTATAGAGAATATGAAAATATTTAGATATAGAAGCATACTTCCTCAGTATTTATATTGTTTGTTCATACTTTAACGATGTCTTCTTAAGGCAACTGGAGAGAGCAAGTTATCAATATAGAATGCGGAAACGGTGCATGCAGGGGATGGAAAGGGCGCATTCATAAACATTCATCAATTATTTCTCTTCCTGTCATTATCAATTGTATGTATACGCATGCAATATGTGGACCAATTTTTATCATGTTAACACTTATCACGATTTATTAATGGATTCCTATTAAATGAGTATTTTGGTTGCATCAATGTGCCTAAATACTATATTCAAGTATATAAAGTACGAAAGGCCCTTAGGCCCACTCTAGATTCAACATTGCCTATTACATCGTGTCAATTGAAAAAGAAGAATAAGAAAAAACGCTTTATCAGTGTTGGTTGTGAATTTACATGCAACGCATACAGAGTCATCGTAGTCTTGTTGTGTAAGAATATAATTAATTCCAGATATGGATTCAATGCAGTATGATTGCAGTCAGATTAATGAATTACTTACTTTGACAGTCGACAACCGTGGTCAGGCCTTGACTATTCATCATATCAGTCGTGGTATTAGCGTTGGTGGTTGTAGTAAATGTAGTGCAATTAGGAATTACTGCTGATGGTTGAACGGCACCCAAACTACGGTAGCCCTCGTCTGACACCTCGCTTCCATTGTCTGAGTGTTCGCCATCGTGACCCGCTTTGCTGTAATGGCATACATCCTTTGAGAATGATTCCACAGTCTCTTCTTTGATTGCTGGCGGACTGGGCGTGAGACTTGGACTTGATGAATCAGCTTGGCCACACTTGTAATTATATATTGTCGGCTCATACTTTGGTGAATCTTCTTTGTCGGATGCACGGCGAGCTACACCACCCTCAACAATATAACGCTTTGAAAATTCTTCTGAAAGTGGTACTTTGTCTCGAATTTCTTGATGGAGATCCTTTTTGGGATCCTGCAACAAGAAAATGGAATATATGATTAGTAATTATAGCCTGATTGCATGGTGTTAGTTCCACATAGATATGTCTTCTTTTCGAAGTAGATTTTGATTGCTCGGAAAGCGAATAGCATGAAGGTTAAAAGTAATGTCTATTCTTCAGTGAGGATACCGAAAAATTGAAATAGCAATATCAGATGACAATGACATATTCTATGAGCTATGTATAAAATAAGAATAAGTCTTGAGAATGTTTGTTATTTACCTGATAATGGTCTTGATGTCGGCTATGATACATTTGCGATCTGTTATCGTACTTAATATGTCGTATTTCCTCGTTCAGTGCTTTCCTCGTTGCGTCGAGAGTTTTATCGCGGCCCGATTTCACTTCCGCTTTAGGTGTTGGTGACCTTGACCTCTGTTTAGTACCAAGGTCGCTTGATTGACGAAATGGACTTTCCTTCGTTCGCGGCGTCGGACTTCGAGATCGTTTACCACTCTGATTCAAATCTTCACCAAGATGTTGCCTTGCAGTTTGATTTGGTGTTGGTGAACGTGATCGATTTGTTGAAACGCATCTTGGTGTCTGCAATATTTGAGGTTGTTGTTGCGGTTGAACTTGCATTGTTCCGGCACAAGACCCCACACTCGATGCTGAACTTCTTCGCGTTCTTGGTGGTGATCTTTACATAGGGAAATAATAATTTTTTATGTTTCAATATTCGTGTAAAAAAACGGATGGTAGAAATATCCGTCGTTTTTCTTCCACAGCACTTGGAAAAAACACCCGGAATTCGGGCCACGAATGTAGAATATGGTCATTAGAGTAGTGTTTTCCAATACAAATCATTAAAGTTTTCATATAAAGGTGAACAAGAAGAATACCGTTTATTTAGTGAACTATTTGGGCTCCATCGTCTGATTTTTGTAGCAAAAAATATGTACCTTTCATAATGCACCTGCGTATTACTGAGGTCAAACGATCCGCCAGCCTTTTGTATGAGTTTTGCAGAAATCGTGGAGCGATGAGCTGCATGAGAAACGACATGACAATGGGTAAATAAAAATTACTGGTAGCTGATATGCAATCATAATCGTTATATATTTTAAGTTATTGCGACTATTGGGAAACCAAAGGAAACTTGAAAAGTATCATTTATGTTAAATGTAACTACAATACTTTTTGTGAAATATTATAATGAGAGAAATTCTAAAAGAGTGAGTATTGCAAAATTCATACTTACAGGTACGACAACGACATGGATCGTGCTTATCCAGATAATGACTAAGAGTGTCCCAACCTCCACCTACACGCACCATCACGTGGCTCCTCAAAATCCTCACAAATATCAAAACTTTCGTGTCACCAATTCGATATTTTCCTTCAGACACACGAATCATTGGGAATTGTGTGGGGCATGTGCATTTTTCAACCAGATCACGAACCTGCAAAGTAAAGAAAACGCTTCATTAATATGACTATTCATTTTGAATATTAGACGAGACGTATGGATTGTGGAAAATAGTTCTACTTCAAATGATAATTTTTCGATATTAAT
This sequence comes from Meteorus colon, assembly GCA_030523085.1. NCBI lineage: Eukaryota > Metazoa > Arthropoda > Insecta > Hymenoptera > Braconidae > Meteorus > Meteorus colon. The sequence goes on along the minus strand of JAPYZH010000190.1, from coordinate 122,859 downwards.
ATGATCACTCAAGAATTCATTTTGTTGACTAGAGCTTTCACCATATCCATTACATAACTGTCACACTAATGGTGGTGATATGTATAACGCGTTTGGAATTGTTAATAAATTGTACACTGTAAATATATGCCAATACTTTCATGACATTTTCTTATGAATATATGTTCAAACACATATAGATATCATTGTCTTGCATCTCCTCGAAACTTTTATTTTTCAGCCAATCTGTTATTGTGTTATATTTACATATATTCAGGCATACATACTGACACCCACGCAAGTTCCCTGATCATCGGTGCGAAGCAAAATTATTTACAACACCCCAGGCCGCTGCAAGTAACGTTGCACGGAGTAATTGCTCCAGTCACGCTCTACCGACAATGTGGGCAATATGAAATATAAATAGTATATAAAAATTAATCCATCGATTCATTTTTTACTCATTGGTATATCGATGTTTGCTGTAATTCTTATGATTATCTATCCGTAAAGTATGCAAGATGTTTTTGATATGTCGCTTTTGTATCATTGACGATAAACTTCATGAGCATATGCATTCAACTGAGTATAATTTGATCGTGCACATTGACTAAATTCATGCTGAATGTTGTCAGGCACGAGGTGGTGAAATTTAGATATCGGACACTAATTAATTCAAATACACAGTATGAGAATCAACGCCTTTATGTCACCTCACACTCATTGTCAATATGTCGCAGTGTTGCATATGAAAAAACACAGTGTAATGGGCTTTAACTATGATGAATACTTGAAATCTGATGCACTTGAAATGGTCAGAGATGAGTCACCATACGAACTGAAGTTGAAATAGGATTATCAACCGATGAGCGAATTTACTCAGTATCCATCTGCGTCGATGATATTTATATTCATGTCCGAACTCTGCTCACTTTCGAATGACTGTAACGAGTCAAAAATAAGACGAACGGAATACATAATACGTTTGTAATGGCTGTAGTTGAGATTTAATTATATTGTGACATATCCATCTTTCGATGGGGTTGATTTGAATCTTTTCTGTAATACGGCTGCGTGCGTGATTTACTATGATTGCATTATTTTCAAACGCGAATAAATGTGATCATTCCTCATGATGTTCATGAATTATTTGCATGTTCAGTAGCAGCGACTGAATCTTCATACTGCAGTAAACTACCCATACAATTTGACTGTATTATAATGTATGTATGTGCCAGGAGAGGAGATACACAAATGCATATGTATAAAACAATTGAAGATATATAAATATACAAGTACCCGTTCCGTGTATGTATTGAGTATAGAAGTGGACAAATTGTGTGGCGTATCGCAGGTGAGCGGACAACGGACAGGATGAATGGTTATGATGCTGTATAATACAAGGCCACCAATGAACTTACGTAACCTAACCCAACGATACGGAATACAGATTATCAATACAGTATTATATTCGTTTAGAGAGGCGAGGCTTGCTACGCGTCGTTCCACGGGATGATTGTGTGAGGCAGGGAACGTCCATGAGTTTCATACACGAGTCAAAATATAATGTTGACTTGAAATCTATCTATTTTAACTATTAATCGACTTATTGCTTCATCAATTTTCTAAGTTATTGTAATTAGTACTTTTAGAATTTAATATAAGTAGAAAGATAATATAATCCTGATAGTACCATTTGGCTGATGTCATTATCAGAAGTATTGAAAGGCGTGTAATATTGTTACATAGGAACATCAGTATCGTTGCGGATGGGCGAGAGTGATTGTTTGATTGAAAGGCACATCAACGTCAGCATTAAAAACTTTTTGATCTTGGAAGAATCCACAAAGTTTCTTCTAATCGTGAACATGATCGAATCTTAGTTTAATGCGAAAACATTATATTGTTCAAGACAGTTATTCCAAATAAAATTAGAGATTGTTAGCTCATTTCACTCTATCCGACTTTTTCCTTCAGACTATTCGTGGCGTGTGGCGCGCAAACGAGAAAAACGTCTTTACTCTCTCTATTCTTTCTCTTCCTTTACCATAAATGCCTCTGCTCTTTCTCTCTCACTGTCCTCCGTTACTCAAGTATATCAATGCAACTTTTTCCAGAGCCTCAAGCAGGGAAAGTTGAGGGGGAACCATTGTAGGACTATTTACTATTGCTAACCCAAAAATTTACGTAAACAAAACTGGGCGCTGAAGTTCATCAATGATAATAATGTGCCAATAATTGCTTTTCATTTTTTCATCAACATTTCTTGCTTTCATATCGCAATAAGTTCAACCCAGGTGTTCCGAAATTATCCATCAAGTTCGAACACTTGATCTTTTCCGTGTACACACCATTATTTTATCTGCTTTTCTCCAGTGATGAATCAGATTCTTATGAAAATCATATGTTTTTAACGAATTTATACGCATAATTTCTCTCTTATCTTGTGATGATTCGTTAATTGATGTCTTTGTAAATTGAGTTTATATACCATGCCGAAAATACATATATAGAGAATTATCTGATAATATAAAGTTTTATTATGACAAATTCTGTGGACTCATTCTGAGTAGCAATGTGGAGCAAGGTCTCATTTAATTATGCGTCCTCGTTAATCCCCTATTTATTTTGCATTCCTGTGATCGCCAATCGCTCGCACTCATCACTCTGCAATTACTGTACTGTATACGTAGTGCTGTTTATGCGTATCTGACACCATTGATAGTATGGCATTATATCTATTGTGGCAATTATGACTTTTATGTGCTGTTAGTTTTTCAAATAACCACGCGTCGATCATTGGAATGATATGAACGTGAAATGTCACCTTAGACAAATTATGCATGAATTTTATTTATTATGAACATACATATATTAAATGATTTCTAGATGGATGTAATATTTAATGATATTACTATGCGAAATGCAGAGATATATAGGCGAGAACGAGGTGTTTATGTCAGTCAGTCATGGTTGAGCGCGGGAGTGAAATCTTTCTCTGTAGAATGGCCTATCTTAGGATACTCGGTAATATCATAATGGTTCCTTGCTTGAGAACTTTGCTCGTGATTATGTAGATACGTGTCGATATTATCCATGATTATGTAGTTTACGTAAGTATGGTTAGAGGTGGTGTGCACACACGTGCATATGTTTTTTATCTTGGTGATTGGGTGTATGGAGGGTTATCACCCACATAAAAAACTGAAGAATGCGATTTTTGCATCGAACGAAAGTGTTGGAGAATGATGTAGTTTTGACAATTATTATTCATTGCATAATTATTATTTGATTTAAGAATCTGAAGAAGAATAAAATCTAATTGTAGCTATATCATCACAAACTATCTGCGAATCAATCCGTCGGTAATTCAATTCTACCATAAGTCTTCCCAGATAATTATTCTAACTATTCGTTTATTAGGCAAACGCGGTAACTGCAATTTGAACGAAATTTTTGATATGTAATATGAAGAGGGTGCGGGCGCTTTGAAACATCGAGACATCACTCGATACGAATTTTACATATGAGATTCATCTTCGGTGGATATTTCAATTTTTCAAAACTATATCGCTATCTTCTTTTTAAAAAGGGATAATTGTCATTAGTGTATAATTTGCGCGATTACATACAGCACAGTTGTTTTTGTTTGATCTTTTATACAGAGTGAGGCACGCGCTGAAGTCACGTAACGAGGATTCGGAAAGTGGGCGCGCGCTTGATATAAAAAAACGTTGAGATTACTCTATATACACAGAAGTCTAGTCGCTGAGTTAATGGACACACTCAAGCGGAAGTGGCGTAGCTACTGCGTTACTGAAGGGGGTTCTGAAAACTCACGTTTGTTCATTTCTCTCTTGAAAACTGTGCACATTATGCATATACAAAATATGAATATGATAGTGTTCCAGAATACTATGGATTCAGATGGAAATTTTTTTTTAAAGCACAGAAATATTAGGCTATCAAAATAATTTTACACTCTCAACTCTGCTCTATTCAGAAATGTCACGTTTCTATTATTTTGCGTTGCTCCATTTCTGAGATGGTGGAATAATGTATGAGTGGACTCATTGCGACTCGTGCGGGTTGTTGACAAAGGTCCGGGAAGGAAAAATCTTAACATCACAACGATCTAGATCGAAAACCAGTTACAACCGTAATTTCAAATGCATTCAAGTAATTTGTGTGCCTGTATACTTTCAAGTCAAGTTCTAATCCTCGAACGATGGAAGAATCGCAGTATTACAAGGGTAAATATGTATCAACCCATACAATATATCCCTATGTACATTCAGTGATTCGACATCAATTGTCGATCTAATCATTACTTTATGTGGCGAAGGAGTGCACGATTAGAGAAAGTGATGGAACTCTGTCGGGGATGCTGATTGGTATCGCGGATTTTATCATTGGGAACGATCTTGCTACGGGACAGCATGTGCGGCAGTCAGCGCAACTTCTGAGACTCGTGGGAAGAGACGAGGGGAGTGACCCAGGTGTTAACCTCTGCTCCCGATTCGACCTAGCTTTACGATCGATCGGACATGATCGTGGCGCACATCGTCTAACCAAATACATTATTTGCAATAGGATCGTGTGCAAACTATCATATTATGTATATATAAATAATTCCTCGCGTTAAATGTCAATCAGAAAATTAACTTTTTTTCTCATTAAGCCGGGGCGTTAGTTTGCATCATATCCAATTTAATATAAGTAGTTATTGAAATTTGCACACATGCGCACTTTATTTTGATCCCTAAGATATAGATCACGCTAACAAATAGAATGTAATATTGAATGGGAGAATGGAGAGCTCTGCGTTTATGCTCAAGATAACAATTTCTGCTTGATGTCCCTTTGTACATCGGAAATCCATCCAAATTCATCAAGTCTGGCCATTGCATCATACTGGTATTAGAAATATTCAGTCGCTACGAAAACCGCTGGAGTGTCATTAGCAGATTGAATTTAAACAGTTCAAGTGGTTGCTTGTGAGCTTGCATTCATTTGCACGTTTCGCGTTTGTGGTGGTGGTGGTTGCGTATTGTCACTTGATACGGTTACAGCTGTTGAACTTCATAATTTTTTGATTTTGTTCGGTTTAGGTTCGTTCGGGAGAAATCGTGAGAGGTCTCAGGGAGACGACGGTATTCCGATCTTCATGCTTCAGCAATGCGAGTACCAGTCTTTGTTTATTATTTCTCGAGGTGCTTCTCGAATCGGGGAGAGCTTTTAATTGATCCCTCACTTTGTATAGGCAGATGTTCCTAGAGTTCTGCATAGTATAGGATAATTATTAAGAAAATAGCACCGCGTATTCCATACCTTCGATAGCTATGAAATCAAATCCTGGTGCGCCCACACACATTTTTCAAAATATAATTTCGGTTTAATATGGAAAATCGGACATGTATAGTATCGCGAAGGCATAAAGTTCGTAGGATTATGTTATTTTTTAATATCTGGGATATTTGATGAAATATTATGCAGTGCAATACTCACTAATCAATTGCTCTTGCTATAGGCACATATGTGAATGTCTCTCTTTTGTTTTCAGCCCACGAGTTGAGCGCAATATAGACGCGGAAACTTGAATATGGCGCATGCCGCGCGCTGCGGAACAATCGATCGCGTCTACGTTGCCATTTCAAACACTTTTTCTTCTTGCGCCCACATTGCGATTGGTGTCTCGTGTGGGTCGGCATATTGGTAAAAGGATTACAACAAGAACGAAAAAGAAAAAATCAAAAAATTAGAAGAAGAATAGATAAAAAAAGGTGAAAGAACAAGGCGTGAAAAAGGAGGAAGTTGTTACTAGTGGCGAAGAATGAAAGACAAAAAAACAGGCAGCTGCCGATGTCAAACTAATATGTTACGTCACATGAGTAGATTGACACACACAAAGACACATGCCAAATGGTAATATTCTAAGAAGAATCTAATAAGATTACATGGGTGCAAGAAAAGATGAGATTGATGGATTGATAGTATCATGTAGCTATTGACATGCATACATATTTACTTTTATCTTCTCTTGTACGAATCGAGAAATCGGTCAAACGACTTCCCCCAATACACACACACACTCTCACACAATCATGATATTGACTTATATACGCACTGCACTTTTGATATTTTTTTTCCAGATTAACTTCGTGCAGTTGAATGATTTGGGAAGAAATATTAGATGCGGCGGAAGAGAAACAAGAACAATATATATAACAGTAGCTTCGTAATATATCGTCCGCACTTGAAACATTTTTTTTCTTCCATCACACACACGTTGGTGTAAAAGAAGGAAAATGAATAAATTTACCAATTATTTTTTGTTAATCTCAAAGTATCTAGTGGCTCGTTCCGAGTGGGCGTTGCTGCACCTTAGTGTCTAGACTTTTTGTTGCAATCAACTTGATTGATCAATGAGTCGATTGCAATTAGCGTTTGCGTTCTTGTCTACATCACGCGTCTTCATTATACATAGATAGATGGAGATGCATATCCATACACGTGTATATCAGCTTCCAAGGTTCCACACAGAATGGTCCAGACTTGTTATTCGTACTGGATGATGATGTATAATGATACTATGATATTCTATACCATTCGATAAAATATAAGGAATGAAGAAAAGGTATTATTGAATCAAGGAGATGCCATCATGCAGAACTGTATCCAATGAATGTAAAACAAGATGTTGTGAGCGATATTATGGATTAGTAAATTCTTAAATCAGCTTCATGGACTGATTCTCCAATAATTAGTTTTTCTTTCGATGAGTTGAAATCGATTTGTTTAAGTAAATATGACAAATGATTTGATGTTTATACCGGAATTTTTTTTGCACAACAAATTTTCTCGGGCCCATGATACACATTTATTGCCTCAGTTATAGTGTGAATTTAATTTCCACCTCACCATAATAATTGAAAATATAAATCATAAGACGGTATGTAAGATGTATATGCGTGGCGTTCGTCAGTAGTTTTATTTTAGCGAGGATGGACGCACCCATGGCGATTTCTCCGTTTAAATCGATTGATGGTAAATTTTCATGACTGTGGTAGCGATTGTCCTATATGATGATAGTATATACATCTATATGGACTTGTATGCGACATTGATGTATCGCTATCACTGCTCCTCAATATATATTGCGGATTACAATGATATGAATAGAAGAATGTTTCATTCAAAAATTCTCCTCTGATGCATAGATATATTTGTGGTAAGAGTGTTAAGCTGGTGATATCTTCCGCTGTGAAAAGTATGAATATTTTTGCATGAACTTAAAAGCTTTTGCACTATTCTGAGTTTGATACACCAGAGACCATGGATATATGTGTCTATGTACACTCACGATGTTGGAGTTTGAGTGCATATACACGATATTACACGACGTCCCGGCGCCGGCGTCTCCACAATCAATACCCACCCATAAGCCCTTGACAACTCTTCAGCTGTTTGCGTGCACCACCTTTCGGAAACTATTTTTCTGGTACATTCACCGCGAATAGAAGTCTCTACATACTCATATAAATATAACATACGCTTGTGTTATTATTGATCGTATTCGGAGAAATTGTTGTATGAAATTATATATTTGTTTATGAATAGTTTCAAAATGTGCTAGTATAACTGCATGCTATATAAAACGGAATTTTCCAAATGTAATGTGTTGACAATTTGAGCGGTACTGCTCAACAATCGTCTTGTGAGAATGTATGCACTCAGCAGTACGATGAGGGAACGTCTCTTGAATGCAGCTTATATATTCATGTATATATATTAATAGAGGTGCATGAAGATGCAGACAGTACTTTTTTGAGCTTGGCCGTTTACAAGGGGATAACACTCCAAACTCTTTCACCAGCAAATTGATACGTGAGATTTCTGAGAAAAAAGATATACATGTATGTATATATTTACGTTCTATGAGCAATGCGACACACGAGCTCATGTAAGTGACCGTAAAAGGTGACTATAGACGTACGGGCTCGGCGGCATGAGCTATTATGTACCTACAATTAACTCGCGTGAACGCCAATAGGAGGTTGCTGAGCCATGCAAGGTTTACTTGCGGTAATGTCGTGTCTCATCCAATCGATATTTATCAGCGAGGAAGTGGGTCGGAAACAAGGACGTCTTTGTTATTCTGAATTATGTTTTGTAAATTGAATTTAGATGAAAAACGAACAATAAATACATAGAATTGTCTGCGATGCAATATTCACCTTTTCAGACATTTCTCTCTAAGAAGAATAGAAAATTATAAAATTTCAAAGTTGCGTTTAAACAATTAGTTGAAGAATATACATGAGAATATACATTAATGTAAGTCAATATGATGTTACATATAGTATTGAATCATAGAAAGTCGAGTTAAGTCATATTCTGTGAAATATATTAGAGTTCAGAAAATAGATAAACATAAAACATACATGTGACTGATGAATGGGAATATTGAATCAGTGAATATTGTACAAAAATACGAGTGAGTAATAAAATTAAGACTGAAGCACACTTCCAGTTATACGCCAATCACTTTTTTTCCAGTCTCTAATGGGTATATCGAAATATCACTGTTAGGGCACCTGAGTCAACATGGGGGACGTAGTCCAGTGCTTTTTGAAAAACAGTTCAATGAAAAAAGTGGTTGAATGGTTATAAATATAAGTCATTAGCCATAAGTAGATCATGCGTAATGCTATTTTATGGATGGAAGCAAATAACTATTTTGTACTAAATTTACTATCTCTCTTTCAGAGTAATAGTATATTGTGTGACTAGGGATGAAACAAAACGATTCCAGACCAGAGTGAAACGAGGGGTGGCATCACTCGGTCTGAAATCGTGTTTTATCCCGCGTCACACATTATATTTTTCATATAACCTGCATTAAAAATTGGTATAGATGTGTGTATGAAATTAAATCGTTTTAAATTGGAAGATCGTCTGGCAGGTATATGAAATGATTACATTGAGAGTAACCTTATTCTGCTTTACTACACCATTCGTTGAATTTCCTATTTTTGATTCTTTTTTTCCGTTGTGTAAATTCATGGGGAACATTCATACATTTATCATTGTTGCGAACACGTGGAGAACAGTGCGGCAGTAGGTGTAACTCAAAGACAGTTTTGACATGAGTCATATGCGGCAACAAATTATATATATACATATGTATTGCAATGAGGAGAAGGATAGATATGCATCCGCTGCTGATAGGTCAGTACGAGGTAACGTAATGGTGTGCCACCCACTCACTTCGTCGCTCGGCCTTTCTCGTGCTGAGCAAGGTCGTCAATTTGAACGCATGCTGTGTATATATTCCATTCTCTCTTTCTCTCATCGGACGTAAAGGAAAGCTAATCGAACTTGCGTTTGACGAAACGATAAATTAAATAATAATAATGATGATTACAGATCAGAAATGATTCTAATTTTTCATTAATTCACAGAATAAATGATGAGAAATATCTGCTCCGATAATTTCAATGGAGAAGCGCGCACGTGAACTTGACACAAAAGCTACTGGCAATGCTCGATCAATACAGCAGAGAGCTTTTGCCACCCTCTCCTGTCCCTGGAGTCTGGCACGACCTCCACATCACAACTATATATATCATCCTTCTTCTTGCGCTTTTTACATTTCTCCTCCACTGCCTTGACATAATTGTATTAATATAAAAAACCAATCAGCATTCTCAAGTTTTTTTTTATGTTTACATGAAGGAGGTATGTGTTTATGCAAACACTCGTGTACGTGATAAAATTGTTTATCTGTAACTTTGCATTGCCAGAGTGATTTTCATTATTTTGAATTCACGACTGGATAATATAACGACAACATACAGCAACAAACCAATTGCATGAATGATAAAAATTTTCGTATTATGTCATTTGGCAAAAACGAGCGCTCTCGAAAGGATTCTATTTTGTGTATCATATCAACTATTTTCAGGCTTGAAGTGAAAATATTCTCGTCTGAATCATCTTTACATAACTGAATCATGGCTGATAACATTCGCTTATTTTACTGAAGTATCAATTGATATTCATAGATGGTGATTTAGTATAATAGTGAAGGAAAAGAATGATTGAAATCCTCCCAGAATAAGCAGTGGAAACATTTTCATAAAAAATTAAGAATTTCCATGGTGTTTTTTTCCCCATCTTCAACATATTGTCCTTGCGCTGACCAATATTTGGTCATGTCAAAAATACCCTAATGAAGAAAACTTTCTTTTGTAATTTGTGATTTTTAAAAAGATGATGGAGTGAAACTCAAGCACAAATTAATACACATATGGATTTTTTTTACATAATGTATGTGAATGGAGGACTCATATTCGTAATAAATACGTTAGTATAGGTCGTTGTATGATTCATACGTTTCCGGGTCTTGTTATCGATATCAAATATTTTAAATCAAGATTAGATCATACATCAGATTGGCCTGTTTCCCATCTTCGAGTGGTGACGCATCATTCTGGCATTGACGATTCGAAGTGAAGATGTTAGAACGTAACTTATCTGTTTCCTTATCTGTGATAAAGTGGACTTTCTGTCCTCTCTATACAGTGTAATACGTACAGTATTTGGATTATTGAATATTTTCCTTCAGAACGAAGATATACCAACAAATATTTGGCCTGCTTGACTCGTACTTTACATACATTTGTCATATCCTATCACGATTTCGACCTACTCACACATGGCTGACACGTTTCACTTATATTCCACTCATGTTTGGCAGTATGACCATATTCCCTTCCGATTTTCTCATCGCGAGTATTTGCACTTGCACAAATATGTGGGGAAACTGCAGAAAAATTCGCACCAAATATAGACAATCATGAAATAGACCCCCAAGGCAGTGAGTCTCTATTTGGATGTGTCGGAAAGATTTGCCGAGACGGTGAACTGAATTATTATTTTCCAGGTTCACAGTAAATCTAGAGAGTGACTGTGAGAATCGAATCAATAATTTGGCAATGATGAGAATGTCTGTAACGTTCAATGAGTACTCCATGGAATTCATTGATTTTGTGTGGATTGTGTGTACACAAATGATGTATTAAATATATATATATATATATATATTAAATTAATTATATACGTAAATGACGAAGAATTCATATGATATATGAAAACTGAATAGATAATTAATTTCAACAGAGTTGGAATCAGATAATCCCACGTTATTGAAAAAGTGATGTTAAAGTTGACTTTGACCAGTGTGGTTGTGTTATTGAGCAGTAATTCCATCATTAGTTAATGGTTCATTCTGCAGATTTCTAAGTGAAATTAAATTCATGATACAGTTGTTTGATGAGTTCTGATACTAGAATCGTCCAAAATAGTTTAAACACTGACAAACTCTGATGAAACATAACTAATCTGTAACCAGTATAATATTAACCCCGCAATCGGAGTTTGATTCAACACCAAAATCCCCAACACCGGACACCACTTAGGACTTCTGATTGGAGACATTGATATCATCATCATCGATACACACTTAAATTAAAAGCAAAAAATCGAATCGTCTGATAAGCATTCCCAGAAACTATATCGATGAACGCACTGATATTCATAACTCTGCTTATGCTTCAGGGTGAGAAATCAAATAACTATTTCCGTTCAGTTGCATAGTGATCTTTCCTTCGTTAAAATAGTTTCTTTCACTACATGAGTATAGGAATAATCCCTATGGTCATATGGGAATTTTCTATGCCACATTGGAACTATCCTTATGTTGATGAAGTGATTTTTTCTTTGCTAATATGAGAATAATTAGTATTTTACATGGGAAAAACCACAATAGAACATGGAAGAATTTCTATCCGGCATTTCAATCCTCCATATATTCATATATTCACATGTGAGTTTCACCTATAATCATAAAGTTAGGTTTCATATGCCTACATACCAATTACATTTATGCTAAACGCGGAAAAATCGCTCTTGTTTTTTCTCGTGTTGGACTATATATTCAGAAAATCATTATTTTCCACTTATACAGTACCATATAATGGATTCGCTCTAAGATACAGTTCCAACACATACTCTTTATTTTCGCTAGTATCGTGGACTTGAATCGCGTTGGGCACCGTTGGTACAGGGTGGTTCTGTAGAAAGGCGATTGTTCTTGTCCCTGATAGATAAGACTTGTCGTGATTTGCTTGGTAAAATATTTTATTCATCGATTCTCGCGTGCAAGATGCTTTGTCTATGCAGATTTAGCAGTTCATTACTCGCATTCACACCGAAAGAGCTCACAATCAATGTTAATACGTATATAGTCGGGAAATGTATACGAACGTTGGGAAGTTTGCGAGAATATATTATTAACCGGATGCATAAGAATTGTCTATTCGCATGGTATTTCCTCCCACGGTATTGTTTCACAGTTCAAAAAATAAGTGCAAAAGATGAGTTAATAAAACATGTTGAGAAAGAAACTGCTCTCTTGAAGAAAAACTGCGGACAGTAAACTAATGGCTACGAGTCATAATTGGTAACATTTAAAATGAAGCGTTGGATTTCGAAGCGCCATTTTTGGAATCATAATTTGACTGAGGTTCACCGTTTCATGAATCTTCTATATAAAATAAAAATCAATGTTTGTATGTTTGTCCTTTATGCGTTCGAAACCATTGCCCAGATTGTGATGAAACTTTGGTAGGGTGTTCTAGGGACGCAATCGTCAATTTAACTAAAGATATCCATTGAGATTCATTTCAACAGAAACGGATTGGTAATTACGAGAAGTCGTATCCGTTTTGCATAAAGTGATATGTTCGAAACATTTTCCTCCACATGAAGTTATTGACATTTAATACCATACGATTATTACGACACCTATCACTGCTGTCTCGGCTTTGGATTGAAGACCATTATTGAATATTGCAAACAAATATAATAATTATTCTTGTCTTGGAAATTCAAATTGAATAGAATTATGAGGAACTCTTGTGGATGTTGTTCAATGGTGCTTCGACAAAAGACTGTCTTGACTTCTGTTGCGTGAATTGTACTCCGGTGAGCCTTTGCAGAGACTCTTTATGTAGCATTACTCAATAGATTGATCATTCACCACTTATAGAATTGACTATTCACAATAGCGATATATTGCAGGATACCGAACTGTATTGTCGGAATAATTCATCTATAGCTATGAAATATGATTTCGATCTTCATGTATGTCACAATATGCCACTGACAGAATTTGTCATTTGTCCAACAGAATCGATGGAAGTAGTACAATGTAAAAATGAAATGACAGCAAATTCTACTGAAAACGATTATGAAGGCTATTCAATGATATAACCATGTGGTTAGACGAGAATGTAACTCTTACATTCGTGTGAATGTTCCATGTGTTACATTGAAGTATATTTTTTATGAGTTTTGAAATTTATAGACATTATTGACTCGTGCTCACACCTACGAACTAAGTTACGCAATTTCTGTTATGATATCTATGCGTATGTATTAGTTTTTAGACACTTTGTAACAATTCAATCGATGATCATGGCACTGTTACTGTGTATAAAATCGTTTGCATCATAAAAAACCTCATCATTTTCTTTCAAAACCTCCAAATAAAGGGGAGCAGTAATACAATTTCATATTCTTTTGGAAGCGATGTACTACACACGTCGTGACATGACGTTCAACCTTGGATTCATATAGGAATCGAAATTTTTTTTATATTCTCATGATTCGTTATCAATCATATCTATAGGCATAGAGCGCCTGTGGGTTATAAAACTGTGCGGTTGACCAGAGGTATAGTAGCTGAATGGAAGAAAAAAAACATGAACTTTTGCGGAACTCACCATTTCATCAAGACTCTTCAGATCATTGGTAACGATTTGTGGTTGCGGGCCATAAATGAGACAAGTCTCTTCTGGTTGCATTTCTTCATAATCATCATCACTCTCATCATTTCCGGTGCCATTTGATGCTTTGTTTTCTGCAGCAATTTCCCTATCAATTTGTCGCTCCATCTGAACAAGCATGGGCGCTAGCATTCCGAATTTGGCGCCACGTCTCGCGACCTCGAGCAAACACAGAATCACGTGGCGTTCATTCTTTCTCATTATGAGGTCGTCGCTCTCAAATAGTAGACAGTCAATGATGCCGAGGCTGTTGCGGCACCAACTAATAAAATTTGATACGTTGTCACGGGCAAAGAAAGTACCGGCCTTGGCGTTTGGTAAGAAGGCCACGTCTGCCAGTTGGCTCATCGGCATCGCTAAAGACGATGTTATCGAACGTGTCATTATTTTGCGGGCGTGACGGCGGGCCACATAATCAGTCGCAGCTCTCCGAACATTGTTTGCATGCTGGAAAACATAAACAATGAAAATTTATAAATAGGATATTCATTTGTTGTTAAAAAGATATTTTTGAAGACACGCAATTTCTCAACATTTTAATGACATAATTCATCCATCCCGATTCCACACCTAATGATGGATAGAACTAATTTTCGTCGTAATCATGAAACTATGGCGCATTTAAGGATGGCAATTGCAATGGCAGTACAGAGGGTTTTAATATGATCAGCTCAGACCGTGAATTTATTTTGCAATCATGTAACGTGAGCGACAATCATTTATCACCTCAACAAAAACCGTTTAAGTGTTCTGAACATCCATGTTATTCGGTCATTCGACATTTGCTTCACATAATTGTGGATATACATCATTCTCAGCTCTGAATTCGAGTGCTTACCCTACAATATCAAACCAGAAACATGTCGTCATTATTCATTGTGCATTATTCATTGTCACGAGATTTGCGCTTGCTTAGTTTGAAAAATAGGCCGTCAAGTTGGTGCTTCACTTTTTTCGCTTGCAGACTGGGTGAATTATGTATTTTCAATCCAAGCCTGGGTCAATGTATGGAAAAGTTGTAATCTTCTCTTAGGTCGTGTTATTATTGGTTAAATTCAGTACTCATACAGTGAATATTACCTTGGGACTTCATTATAATAATACCTCTCGTCGAAGAAGTTTCGACTAGATTAATCTTCATTAAAGGAGATATCATTGTAATCATCTCGGATATCACGAAAAAAAGATTAACATATTCATCTCATATTAATCTTAAAAAAAATTTAAAACATTGTAAAGTACAAATGGTGCTGTGTAAACCAGCTCTTCTACTATATTTCCATGTAAATTTTGATAGTTGTCCAAATTTATATACACAGGTTAATATAGATAAGTATACACAAGTGATTGAATAAAATTATTTCGGAACTGATATTTAGGATTATTTCTATTCCTCAAGCAATTGACATGGTGTCAATGAATTGATAAAGGTTTCTCGATACAGGTTTCAATGGTGACATTATATTAATCCTTCTTATTTTTTTCAGTGGGTGATAAATTGGAATCAAATGTTCTTTTGGTTATTTCAGTCGAAAGCCTACATTTCCTTGCAAAGACATCAATGAAAATTTCAAGAGAATTTTGTATCGATCACGAGTACTCGTTCCATCGAAGGTTTTTTTATTTCTTTTTCTTTTTTTTTCATGTGAACATATATAGTTTATATTGCACTTTAGAAGAAAAAAACAGCAGATTGCCGAAGTTTCAATTGGGAACTTTCCAAATCACGGCACAACATGATTGATCATCCAATAATCGATATCTAAATATTAGAATTAGCGACTTGGTTCATTATGTCACGCATGATTCAATTAATTGTTTCGAACAACGTGCAAATTAACGGACTATTACAACTATTCATCAAACTACATAAAAGTCGATTTCTCAGTTTCCCCGTAATAGATATCTTTCTATGTTTATTTATATAAATGCATAAGAAAGAAGCAGATTCAGAGATGTCATACAGAAGGATATTTTCCATTGAAGGAAAAGTTGAGATATAACTACATATCTATACAGTTGCGGTGCCGCAATGCTTGTTCGACAGACGACAACGTTGAAATGTATGTTATGTGCTATATATAAACACGTGCGACGTCCAATCTCGGACAGCAGGTGAAAGGCGACGATTTAGTCACAATTTTTTTTTGTAAGGTTGTACTAACTTGCAAATATCCTACAGAGAATAAATTGCGCTCATAGGAGTTGAGCGCCACATCGTGGCTCGCTACCAAGTAATTAATAGCTGACATTCCAACTGTTTCATTATGGTCCCAAGTAAAAAATATATGGTGAGAAAAGTGTAAGGAAAGAAAATAAAAAAACAATCATGAAACAATGCCGCAGATGTAAAGGAGGACGATGGCATGATGAGAACGAGTAAAAGTCAATAACGCATAGTGAATAAATAAAATAGAGAGCGAGAGAAATGTTATACGTATTTATTTAGTGTGTTACTATGTGATCTCATGTCGCTGTCAAGAGTTTCAACTAATGTGAAGAGTAAACGGCGCCTACACGAAAAATATCCATATTGACTAGCGACTGAGAGTTGACGAAACGAAAAGAAAAGAAAAAAAACGGAAATATGGGCGTCTCTAAGCATTGTGCCCAATGTTGATCCGGATAGTGCAATGATTGTCTGGTTGATAACTCTGTACAGACACGATAGTTTCCACTGATCGGAATTAATAACGCTCAGAGGGTTAACGGAAGTAAAATTTCTTTTTCTCAGAATTTTCTTGAAGTACAATATTTTGGAAATATTCAATGGAAATTTTACCTCTATTCCATGTACAGTTTCAATCATGTTTTATAATGATTATCGACCCTTTTGTTATTTACAGATTCTCTGACCTAACATGAAATCCAAGCAAGTTGTATATTTTCGGTTTTATTCTATAGGATATATTTTTATGCAGGTGATCTCAACAACCTTTAATATTTACGAAAATAGCAATAACCCATGGATATCCGAATTCAATTTACTCTTATAATCCGGCTGATGTTATGCTCATAGTTATTATCATTTTATCAGAGATTTTTCTTTCCCATACTTTCTTACAAAAGTTCAAGATATTTTCAAGGTAAGATAACGTTTCTCCTCCGAAATTTTCTGTGTGTCAAATATATAGCGATGATTCTATGTATAATTTTCTTGAACTCTTTCCTCCAGAAATTTCTACGAAATTTTCAAAACACAACACACGTGCGTGCCATACCAACCACACGCGCGGGATTAGACCTTCTCATGGTTGTGTTGGGGAGAGCACAGGCACCCGGCGTATAGCTCCATCAACATCCGGTCTTGGCTTGACGGCAGACATGTTGATCCATCTCCCGTCACCGATGAGCGTATACATACACATACACATGCACACGCTGCACGCACGTACATAATGCTACATCTCACTTTGAGATGACTGCCGAGATTGGATGAAAGATCTTTATTTGCTTGTCTCAGCTGGTCACTGTCATCCACTTTTCATCAATGTGTAAAATTTTTGGTATGAATTTGAACTTGGACAGTCAGAAAACAGTTCTATCTTTGATTATGATGAAAAAATTATTAGAAATTAATTTTCTCATAGACTCCTGCGAAATTCATCGTCATCAGAACTAACGTAACTTGTAACCATATTATATGAGCTAAAATTCATGTTTTCCCTACAGTTTTTCCCGATTTTTGGATCAAACGACGTTATGTTCAATATAGATCACGAGGAATTTGCTAATGACATATGAAAAGACAGCGAAATTTTTGAGATATTTACTCTTATGATACTATTTCCTTCATGTATAGAACAGAATAAAGACTTTTTCCCTTCCAACCGCCTGAGAAAATAATATTTTCCATGGTCTTTAGTGTAATTTTATAACAAGGTTTGGAATTTGACACGAATCCTAAATTATCTTAAAACCCATGACATGAGTTATCATTTGAGCTGATCAAATCTTGTAATCGTGACTTCGTGCGTGTCAATAGAATAATAAGCCGTGAAATTGATGTGGAGGGGCTTGGGATCGTCATGATTTTTAGCGTCGAGATTATGCAGTTGAATGGAAAAGAAAAACGAAATGTGTGCTATAAACATGCATAACAATTTTCTCGGTATACCCTCCCGATATTAACATTCCGTTTAGATCATCCATTCCTTTCTGCTTATGAATTATTGTCTAACATATGGAAAATTTCTCTGCAATGCACGTGATTGAATATTTCAGTGTGAATGTCACACAAGTCACAAGTGATAAATTTGTAAATTATGGACCAAAGAAAAATTATGGAACATAAAAATTTGTAACAAAAATTCGTGATCTTACCGAAATCTTTATCGAATAATATTTTATTTATTGAAATGAACATATCGATCAATCAAAATATAACGAAAATAGGTTGCTCGATAATACATCGCAGATACTTCTTTTTTTTTCTTTCCAAATTCCACCATGAATTTAATCAGATAAGGAAGTTAGTTTATGGCAGGACTGTTTAAGTATATGAAAATGAATGACGCAAAAACACATGTAAGGAAAATATGACGAATACATGTATGAGGATAAATTCATACATGGTAATACTAATTTGAGATGTCAACTCGTGGCGTCAACGAGACAGGAAGTCACATAATGTGGCTTATGACCTCTCCATTGATGTCGTCGCCACTGCAGAGACAAATGAGCTTGATGAAAATGGCCCCAGCATTGTGAATTACTAATTGCGTATAATCTGTGTAAAATGTCCACATCGTTCACGCTTAACTATCAGTTATGTTTACAGCAAAACTATAAAACAGCGTCAATCTAACTGGAGCATTAAGAGAAAATTGCCAAAAAAGAAATTCAACAGAATCTAAAAAGCACTTCGGTCACAAATGTGTATTACTCAAAAGACCAATTTCCATTTTCTCTACGTAGATATTCAATTATTTTTATATATGAAACCTACAATCACAAAATTCGACTCAGTATACGCTTGAGAATAGGCGGAAACCTGTTTTGGGGTTGTGATACCCTTTACTAGCAATTGTCGCCGCGTTTGAGGTGCGCTATGTGCTCTGCCCTAGAGGGAGTCCAATTACATTCGTTGATTGAAGAATCACATGGCATTATAAAGCTGTACAATACGGGTACACACATATACATGTATCTGCATACTGTAAATATAAATAGCGGTCCTTGTATATCCAACAAGACAGAATTAAATTCATAACGAATCGTTCGGTGTAAATATTATCCCGTGGCAAACACGGATCGTTTTCAAGTGAAATTCAATAATGATAATGGAGACAACAAAAAAAAATGCATTTAGCCATATTCCATCAGAGCAAGTATGAATGATGAACGGATTATAAACGACATTCAATATTATTTTTCGTTAGAGAAATTGAGTAGTGCTCTCAGGAGCTTGATGGGGAACACGAGAAATAAGCTTCTGTGGACATGTATATATATATATATATATTTATATGTATATCCTTGTGTATATATGAACCGCAGCTGCGAGCAATGCATTACAATTCCTTGTCTGAAACTGTCAATAATAATTATCATGTATGGTCGAACGTGCCAGAATAGAAGCAATTGTATCAGGTCTCACAGGTGGCTCGTGAATCATTCTCTATTCGCGCGAGTCTTGTATCACTGCGTTTCCTTAAAGTACTATATCGCCATATAGTTGCATTAAAAGTCTCCGTAACCATAGCAAAATCAACTTACACCACTTGTGATTAACATTTAACCAACTGGTGAATATAAACAGACAAAGCCTTTATGGCTGTTGAACATATTTATGAGGGTCCTTACATGGAGACAATGCACACGTATATGAGTATAAATTCCCGTTACTTTTGAAATAGCAGCGCCAACACAATGCCTATGTAAAATATCAATGTATTATGTATTATTTTCAGATATATATGCTCACACACACATATTTGAATTCACTTTGGATCAGTATGACTTGAAGACTCTGACAGAGTAGAACGGAAGTCCACACAATGTCAAAACAAGTAGTACCAGTATTAATCGTTAATCCGAAGATTTGTTTGTTATTTTCCGTAATAGTGTGAGATGGAGCACAGATTTTGCAGTTCAATTGAACTTAAGCCTGGGAATGATTGAAAAAAAAGAATTTTAGTAGAAGACAATGATAGGTGAATGATATTTCGAATGTTAAATCATAGCGATATTGTTGTAACATTAACTTTTAATGGATGAACATAGTGGCAGATTTCCTTGTGGATTGTACATGAGCCATAATGGTGATCAAATTTGACCTTACCCTAAGATGTTGCCCTTATGCATGCGGGAATATTGTTTCATGTTGACTAAGCATATATAAAGACGGCATGAATACGAACGATTGCTTTTAGTTGGTGGTAGTAGTCATAACATTCGTGACAGAAAGCGCAACCTAATCGGCCGCTGCGTCCCTCGTATGTATATGCATTATGCACAACTCAACATTGACTTTCGAGCTCTCTACGCATTTGGAAATGTATGTGAGAGCCCTTAGACACAAATGTGTGTGGCGCATCCGGTGAGTTTATGAAAACGTTAGGTATACGGAGACCACCGGGGAAATTTTAATCCAAAAAGAAGAATATTCAATTTTTTATCCACGATGAAATAACATCCGACGTAATATATACAATCCTCCTGTGTATTACTATAGATATGTATCCTACATTTGTGCTCAAGTAAAAGAGGAGAACAGGTTCGATTGAACGCATTGGAATTATTTACTCAAGTGTGTACTCTTCGCTATACAGGTGGGCGACAGAATATATATACTTCAAATTTCTAGGAACTTTTTCAACTCTGTAGTCCATTGCATTGTCTGAAGAAAAAAGGAAGTTTTGACGCATAAAGTGATATGGAAGATTCTACTTTTCAGCCTCTTTCTCATGAGAGTTGATCACACAGACAATAAGAGATGAATTCTTATATAAATAACAAAAATTGTCTGATTTGGTATGTGGTGAAAAATATCTATTCATCATGATGCCGACAGGAACCAAAACGAATCTTGGATTTCATTCTTATAGTTACATAAACATTTATCCATCAATCAGAGAGTTTAAATTCGTAGACATCATTTACTGTGCGGCAAAGAGATCACAAGGGGGAATGATTTTTCGATCAGGAGAAACATGTTAATCGTCACTTCTTATATTTCTTACATGAGTCGTTGAATCCGAAATTGAAAGCGGAAAAATCAATATGGTGACTTGAGAATAAAGATGTATTTTTCTTTGTCATTATCAATCTCTGACATGATTCAATCATTTACTGACTGTCTTTTTGCTAAGATTATTCCACTGGATGCGATGACCTTGGCAATGAGAGGCACTGAATATGAGTTTAATTTGCAAAGACTAGATATGAGAGAGAATATAACATTCATATAAATATATATATATACTCATGATTTAGATTGATGGTTTATCAGAATTACAGTGGCATTGAAGATGTCAATTTTAACTAAATGATGGATAAAGTCGAACATCAGTATCCAGTAATCAGACAGCATTAAGTTTGCCTGACACCTGATACGATTCATACAGTTAATCAGAGTTGGTAATTTTCCCGATAGCTTTTCAACATTAAACATAAGCGAGAATAATGATGATAACATTTGTGTTGGGATATGAATTACTAAAGCAGAAATTTTGTCTGGTTGAATCATTTATCGGGTCATTATTATTGGTATTCAAATTTTTGAAAGTGAATTCGGAGCTCTCGTGACTGAAATTGATGTTCCAATTATGTAAACAGATGTAAAACTCGATTAATCTTCAAATGTTTGAGTGACCTTTCAAAATTAATGGATTTCATTAAAGCTGTGACAGACTTGTGAACTAAAAAATATAAAATTTGAAATGTTATCGAACATCAAGAATCCTCTGGTAACATCCTACTGCATTAGTACATGAAATAAACTAATCTAAATCGAATCCAAAAACATTGTTTACTACGAAAAAATTTAATCGAAATAATGATTGGCTCATTATATATTTCTACTATTATGTTCATCATTATTAGAATGATGATACTGAGATTGACATTTGCATTCAGATAAATCTTTCGACTCCTACAAACTTAAAAAGACATAATGAATGAGCGGTATTACGAATGGAAAGAAACTATTCACGTGTAAACATTATAAATGCTGTGTATATGTGCATGCATGCTTAATATATGATTGAGTGCCGTCATTTTTATATTTTAATTGCGGTGAATCTATTATTCAAAAATCAATGGACGGTTGAAATTAATCCTTCCATCGGGATTTCTAACGGTTCTATGGAGTGATTTGAAAGTTGAAATAATTCCGGGTACACTTATACAAGATCAAGAATAGACATTTGAATCGAGAGATAATAAACCATTTATTCTTGATGATTCGTTGGACAATGCTCTAACTTTGTTTTCAGACTGTTTTTCGCTATTTCCGTCACCAAAATTTTTTCGAGACATTCACCCGTCGACATGAGTAAACTGGATAAATTTAGAGAGACTGAGGGTGGATAGTTTTAGACACTATATGTGTGGCTCGTTTTACTGCATGCCTGTATTCGTTCCATTCATAACGGCAGACGACACAAACGGAAGCAAAAGGTATGTGACAACACGTGCTGAGAAGAGTACAGACCAAGTGCTAGTTTGTTTTTATTTTGTATTAGTGTTCTCGCGTTTTATGTACATCAAACAGATCTCTTAGTCATTCCCTGCTCGAATTTTCTACATGTATAGATCGATGCTGTACGGTAGAACCTTGATGCAGGGGTCGACGAACGAACGTCAAGTATGCTGCAGTGCGTTGACGGAATTTTTTTCGTCATCATTATATCGTTTGAATATAGGTAAACATATTTTTGTGAATAAGATGTCATTATCAATAATTCGGCTATATGTATTTATCACTCATTCCGAATTAACCTAACCGAAAATTGGAATTTTTTTCGTAATAGACCGAATATGGACGTTTCTTCTGGCTTTCCATCGTGACACCACGTTAAGAAAGTTTTGAATTTAGTGTGTATGAAGGGTGAGGAGTTGAAATTTGAGAACTGTTACAATGAAGTCAACATTAATTGATGAGGTCACACACTTCTAAATGATAGAGAACCATCATGCATTGTGAATAATTTTCACAAAGCAGATGTTTATTGCTCTGTCATAACAAAGTCTTGTTCTCTGAAGTCTTGATTCGCAATATAAAGAAAAATTAGTAATCAAGGTTGTTATGAGAAATCGAGCGTTGGGGCGAATATAACATGTGACAATCCATAAGACAAAATACTTGAGATGTACTTGAGTAGTCACGTAAATTTTATGCCTGTAATTGACGCAAATTTTCCGCAAATAATTATCAATTCTTGTCAATACAGCATTCACATTGCATAAATTATCATTCTATGCCGAATTTTTTATTTAGAATTTATAGAACGGATGAAAATTGATGTTACAAGAGTGAATGGAACGACATTCATTCGCGTGATAATGTGTAAAGTGAGGTGAAAGATTAGATGAATACAGAAGCCATGAAGAATGTGGAAGACAAGATCACGTTTTCAGATTGAATATTATTTCTAAATACAACTGAGGCTCATGCAAACAGTAGAGCCCCTTTACATTTAAAATTTTATTATTCATTCATTTTTATCTGTCAGTTAACTTTGAGTCACGCACGATAAGGCGCATATCTGTAGCAACCCAGGAAAACATATGTTTCCTCTTTCTGCAGGAGTGTGACAGCTCCGTAGTCTGTGACAATAATGGCAATAAAAATAATTGTGTGTTTGTGTGTGTGTGATGTATTTATGATCAGCTGTCATTGGAGAACGTACGGTCATTCTGTTCCGATCTTCATCTGAAGAAATTTACAAATCATGCCACCAAATATATCCATATTTAGCAATGTATTTTCTCAGAAATACATGAATTGGGATCAAATAGTTTGTGGCCGGGTATTATGAACTCGTGAAAGCAACAATAGTTATTGGAACAATTTAGCTATGAATCATGGACTATTTTAGGATTGTGACGAAAAATCAATTAGATTTCACCCAAATATAAAATGACCAAGTCTGCATGGGTGTATGAAAGGGGGAAAGGTTAATTCATAGAAGGCAATAAATTCTAATTCTAAAGGTACTATAAATAGATATGATGGTGTCGTAAGACAATAATCTTGAGTAATTAGTCTTTGAAAATTCTTTTGTTTTTGCTGATGGAATTTCTTACGAGTTGAGAAGGAAAGGAAATAAAAAAGCTCTGTCCAATTTCTTTCCAATGTTGTGAATTTCAGGTTATTGAGAAAAAAACAGAACTAAAAAAAAACAGAACTTCCATAGGGATTTACAATTTCGATAAAGACTATGGAAAAGGTTAAAAGGCATCGGATGATTTCTGTATGGATCACATGGTTATTGGCTTCTAAAATCAATTCATTTCACTTCTTACTAAGTGTGACAGTTTATAAGCAGCATTGAGGTGTTTGATGTCTCATTTTTGACGTAGGAGATCATGTCATACATTTATTACATTTTTATTGACATCAAATTTGATGAACATGCTGGAATTTGTCACCCGTACATAAATGATACAATGTTTGCATAGGCAACAGAGGAGTGTGGAAAAACGAGAGGAAAACCACTGACAAAAATGGATGGCAGGAAATCATGTACATAAAAATAAATAAGGAATATGAATGTAACGTGAGGAAACTCATTGCGTACGACTGGTTTATTAAAATTATCTGATTAAACTGAAACAATCATCGATTTTCTAACTAGAATATGGGCAATTATTGAGATTTAAACAAAAGTGATACTGAATATGTGGTGGTTTTAATTCGTTATTTGATATCGCATTGTATTATTGGCTATGCGAAATATATCAAAGGGATAAAAGTTGGGATGTTCATTGAAACTTAATCAATGGCTGAGATTATCAATGCTATCTCTGAAACCTTATGATTGTAGTAATGATAATTTATTGTGAGAAATCTGTAACTCAAACACAATCGCATGCAAATGGATGCAATGTCATGAAGAAAGTGGTTAACACGTTTGTTGACACATTGGCACTTGCAATGATAGAATTGAAACAGAAATTATAATTAGTAAACACAATAACGTCTATTTCTGCCAGCACTGGAGTTTAAATGGTTACAGCTACAGAATCTATTTTCTTGAAAACTGAGTCCTTCTAAACTATCGTTGAGAGGATGTGAGATGGAAAAATAATGGTCATTTCCGTTTCAACGAATCAATTGATATTCATGTTGCGAAATTATGAATGCTTAACGTATAACGACCTTTTCACCATCATACAAAACGTGAAAATTTTCTCAACGATAAGCATTTAGATGAGTCAAAAATCACAAAAATAAAATGTTTTTGTATACGATGAGGATGGTCATAACGAATCATTTTTCGACGAAAAGAAATTGTGAACATTCGTTTGAAGTCGGTTTTGAACTTTGAAGCACTTCATAACTTCCGAGATCATGTTCGCAAATTTTTTCCGTCACTACATCTAGATTTCGGGAATCAAGGTACAAAGCTCATTTCAGGGTTGTCTATATCTGATAGTTTTATATAATTATCAATTTTTTGCAAGCCTCGTGTATATCAATCCCGTCGACTAAGCTTGTTCACTGCCGCAACATAATTTATTGTTTATTATTAGTTAATTTCTGTGAATTGGTCCATTTCTATTAGCCACGTCACGTGAGTCACTACGACGGATTTGATTATAGATATAGATTATGTATGACGTAATTCATTTCAATGGTAACTCTCACAGTAATATGGGCGTGAATCATCAATTTTTATTACATAAATGTTTTGAGATACTTGGAATGTGTGAAAATGAATGGCTATATATTCTGTATAATTCGATCGTTGTTGAAATGGATACCAGGCCCTTGATAATCGTCCATTTATGGACATGAAAATTCTGGCCGCAAATTATCAAGCGCACATGTCTTCACGTGCGGATCATTTACGATCAATGCATCGTAGTAAGAAATCGTCAAATGGAAAAGAAGGATAAATAAGGTGTATATATACGTGCCAAGACGTTTATTTGTACACACGCCGTGTACGACTATACTTGATCCCCTGCATCACCATTGGACACACGAACTTTCTCTGCGTCTACTGATATGGGCATTCGCGCTACTTATCATTCTGCCTACTCTAAATATTTCACTTGGACGACGCCATATCGTGTTTCCTGATCATATTATCTTGTTGAGAAGGACACTGTTGACGAAATGTACCGTCGAAATGCATATAAATATTGATAAATGAATCTGGCAATTTTAATTCGACATATTCATGATATTTTCTGCTGCTATTGTAGATAGATATACTTTTTATTGATATGAAGATTCGGAACGAGTTTTTGAAAATGAGTGAAACATCTCCCAATAAATATTTTACTAAATTTTTGCTATCGCAATGTGACTCATGTGCACTTGGTATATTCTATAGCTAAAAATAAAAATTTCGACCATAAATTGTGTTAATTTGAATGACGATGGAATGGTTCTCGAATGTATTAGTGAAAGTTCCATTCGGGCGGTGCTTCACTAATGTAACATACTCTCATACAGCTATGCAGATAACCACCCGTTACAACAAGCTATGGTATGTTTAGGTTGAAGATAAGGTTAGAAGGGGGGCGAAAAGATATGTGACATAGAAAGAGACCTATTCAATGGCTAGTTTCGCACCCGTTTATTCCAGTTATGCCACAATCGCACCTTATGGGCGCAGCGCAGCGACGATTTATTTGCTTTTTTCAAAGTCCACTCTGAGGTATTGGTATTCATATTTTTAAATATATGCACATCCACATGCTTGACTGTCTCATATTTATTGTCAGTATATACAAATACGATTTATTTCCAGCACATACGTCTCTTATGAATGCAGTTTGTAAGCAATAATAAGTTTGAATTCGAAGCGAAGTGAGGGATATGGTCGTTAGCATTTGTACATATGACAGGGAATTGATAAAGATTTACTCTCATTCATCCTACTCCTCTCGTTAGGAGAGTTCTCCTATTCTGTATACGAATACAAATATACTTAATTATATATGTATTTATAGTTCAACAGTCGTTAGATTGTTATGGAAGCAAATAAATGTATGTAGTCAAGAAAGTTTTGCCCGCATATAATGAAGTGGAGATTTGAATTGCTCAAATGCCCCTACAGAGCGCGTAGGTGATCAACAGATTTCTTGCGAAATAGCATGAAACATCTGCACATTACCGTGTTATTCATCATCATCAAATTCATTCTGAGACATTCGAACAGTTGTTGAAGTAAGCCATTTTTTTTTCACAATTGTGATAAATTGTAAGAAAATTTACGTACAACATTGCAAGCATTTGACTCATATGATTATTCTGACAATTGATGCTCTCGTTTCTTCCATGTTTTGTTGTCCTTTTATAATCATTGTTTGCCTTGTGCGTTGACATTTATGAAGGCGATTAGAGATGACAGTCACGTATATCCTGAAGTTCCGTCGAATGTCATACGCATCCTTCCTTCTTCTAACGCATATGTGCGTTCAACCGAGTTCGTTATCCCTCATATACACATGCGTGCACAGTTTGAATAAAAATAATTTCGCAGCTCACAATAGCTAGAAGAGGTTTTTGGACACTACTACTGACAAACATGAATGGAAATACCTGATGATGCTACTAACTTTTTTTGCAATTCGTTTTCGTTCATTGACTTGTTCAATAACTTTGTTTGCAACGTAATTCCTTCAGTGTTAAATTGGATAACATTCATTTATACAGGTAATGTTTTATACGTTAATGTACTAAGGAGGTGATTCGAATCCGAGCTCTTTACATGACTGAAAATACGAAAACCCTATTTGGATTTTTCGGTTTACCAATATTTGATACATACCTTACATATTGCAACTCCAGTGTCAAGTCTGTCCATAAAATTGTCAAGGTTCATTCTTAGCTCTGGATATAATGTATTCAGCCACTCGGCAAGATCTTCTTTCATTGCGATCAAATACTCCTCTGACGACTTGAACGGCCGGTAAGGCCTTGCTTCCAGTAGCACCGACATTTTTTTCTGATTGCTCTGAAACAAATGATCGAAAAATAGGAATGAAAAATTTTTGTGTGATGCTGATTAATTTTTGGACTTTCATTCAATCCGACAAGTCATAAAGTCAGGTTGTCGAGCAATTTTGAGAAATTCGTACCAATTCACAGTGAACGTCATATTTTCTATAACTCCAAGCATATCAACATAAAATTCATTGCACATTCTTGTACGAATATAGACATTGAGAAAATATAAAATGAATTAATTTGTATCCAACGAGAATTTTTAATGAATTGTTTTTCGGTACGAGATATACACAGATTTAACTAGACCTTGTAATTCTACGTCACTGTTGAGAGAGAGAGAGAGAGAGCTGTCAGTGCTGCAATGAGAAAGTAATTCCGGAATTCATTCGACAGAAGTGATCGAACCATTGAAATATTCAAATATAAACTGGAATTTGGGACTAGTTAAAACGAACAGGACAGATAAATTTGGAGCATATCTGTGATATCTCGATAACTCTTTGGAGACAAATTTTGTTTTACATCATAGTGTTTCACCACAATGTGGTACCTTTCCATCCTTATTGAAGATTATCGTATCACCGATCAAGCCGTTTTTAGTTGTAATAATTAAAATGCAAAGTCTTATAGGAGATTGTCCAGTGACTTCCACAACAATAGAGATATTTTGCATGTTAATCGTTAGCTGAGGAAGATATGCATTTAGAAATACCCAAAAAGTAACTATAATGACAACAATGACAAAAATAAACTGTAAAACGCTACAGGAAGGCTTTAGTTTGCAATTTACGAAGATTAGACCCATCGCGGAATTTATCGCCCTTTAAGCGACCTAAATTCTCTCGCTTAAGTTCTTTCACTTCGTCCGCTGTTCATGAGTCTAAACGGATGAACAAGTAACGACACTAGTGACAGTAATTAGATTAACTCACTTGCGTATCTAAGGTCTTGGATCTACTAGGACAGTTTAAGCTCGTTATGTCCGAGCAGAAGTCGAAGACCCGTTCGGTTTTATCTACCTCTATCTATGTATGAGTCAATTATTACACTATACAGAAGTTCTTATCTGCTATTATATGTCATGGCCCGAGTATTTCTTTCGATATTCCATAATTACAAAATTGATTTGACTTTAAGTTAGAAAGTTTCTCAGTTTATCTTCATCTAAAATGTAGCCGGATAAATCCATATATTATATTTGTTCACACACATGTTTGAATATGTAAACGTGTATAATAATTTGAGGGTTATATCTGACGTGAGGAATCAATCATTGAATATAAATTAATTTCGATATTTCGTAAAGTGAAACTATAGAGGAAAAATCAAGTCAATCCGGGCCCATGATGATTGTATCATCATTTTAGTATGGGTGATCTTTGAAAAACAATAAATTATGACCCAATCAATGATGATATCATCATCATTATCGTCGTATTCTTATTTGTGTTATTTACGATTGTTATGAAATTGCAACGGAAGATAATTGAAGCAAACTTAATAACTAAATGATAACATGTACATTTTCAAACTTGATGTACGCTTACATGTGTCAGTATAGAATATGGCTATAGGGAGGAGCGTTATCATAATCTCTCTTCCGATAGGATATTTAATACCTAACGCTATAACATCACACTGCATAATATCAATCACGATATCTGATGGCACGTTCCGATAATCGTAAATAAATATTGCCCATCATCTCATATGACTTCGATTGAAACTCATAAATATAACGAAGCGTGGAGAAAATACAAGAAAGAATGATCGACAAAAAAAAATATTGAGACTGATGGTCTTGCTCGCGCAATGATACGAGAAGAATTTATATGTCTGAACATGTACATTTATGAATGTGCATATATATATATATATATATATATTTGAGAAGAGTTTGTAACGGACGTGATCGAGACCTCACGGATCGTTTAATATCCGTGAATGAAATCGTGCATGCTCTCGCGCGTGCATAAACGCTTTGAAATATAGGTTGTGTATATCTGCGTATAAGTGTGAGCAAAATGGATATGTGTGTTGTTATTATAATGCTCTAAATGTATGGGGCATTCATCCATGTGTGTATCTCAAGCTCATGCTGATATATATATGCATGATAGCAGGAGTATTGTGACTGTGAGTTACATTCGAAACTGGCCTGCGGCGGTCAACACACTCGGGAACCCCTCTCGGAAGAAAATCTTGTGAATGAGCGAGCTCCCCATTCACTTTTAACCGGATAGTCAAACGATAACGATGCCGCTCGCAAAGTCTCTCCCTTGCGTCCACAACATATCGTCAATATGTAAAATATCTATCATATTTATGAATTTTTTTGGTTTTTCACTGACAGCAACACAGGAACGCACAATCTCATTGAATGATGATTTTCGCCACAGTTCTAGATTTTTTTGTCACTGGTTGATGAATAAATGTAATTTAATTTCAGTTCTTGTACTCAATTCAGAACTTGTAGTTCGAAACAAATTAATATATATCTGTATTAGTTCTCGACATGATCGACATAACATCTCAAGAACTGTTTATTAAAATATGAAATTTTCTTTGCGAGAATATGGCGAGAATATTTTTTATCATTTTTTCGTTGATTAAGAATCATTATGAATAGAATTGTTGATTTTTGAATAGGTGCTTCGTATGCGTGCTATGATTACTAATCAGTTCCGTCATATATCCTAGTTCTTTATTCATTTTTTTACAACGAAGCCGGAGAAAAATAAGAATTTTTGCATCTAATTTTCAAGGAATTCAACGAGTTCATCGTAAATTATTACGTGTGGTGCGCAAACTATCCACAATTTAAGTTGATTCTCCTTATTATACTTTTGTTGTCTACAAATGTTTGTCTGTAATCGCAATAATAACAATCATTTATTCCAGAGCGCATTTGTGCAGCCGTGCAAACCTGTCATTTGCTTTCATCCTTTGTCGCGTTCGTTTTTTATGAGAATGACGGAAAGAACAAGAAATATATACACCGTGACAACCTTGACCGAGAGGTGATGCCAGAGCTGACATTAATCTTGTCGTGACTTTCGACTTCTTTTCTACCAGCCTTGTCTCACAACATCACTTTCTTTGTTAATATTTTTCAATTTCATTTCAACGTTTATATTTTTTTCATGATGTTGAATAGTAAACGATAAGCTTCGTCAAAGTATTTTTATCATACATATTTGATTATCGTCATTCATGTTAAAACTGTGTGACATATACGGAATTCTACAGAAAAAAACTAACTAGTGGAATAATAACTATTTTCTTGTGAAATTGCTATAATATGATTGTGTGAAGTTTTATTTTTTCGACTGAGATATTTTTCATTGCAATAAAATAAATACATCCGACACTTTGTTTTACCCGGCAGAAAAATTTGTACAGAATCCTGTAGATTATACATACTAAGTGATTTTCATTACGTTTATGATTAAAATGATGCATTTTGATATTGTGAAGGTGAATTGTTCTTATGGTTAAGTTTGGAAAAATATTCCTAAGTTATGAACCGTAGCCGAACATTCAACTTTGATTTGTTTCAATTATCATTCTGAGAAAACAAGATCGATTAAATGATTCTTTTTTTCTCGTACTAAATTGTCTAATTTTGGAATAAAATAAATTGTGGATGCGTGTGGCTGTCGCAGTTTTCGATTCAAATAGTCACATAATTGTTGGCAGTTAATATTCAAATTGCGATTGTATTAGCACAAGAACAATTATGGTGTAGCCTACAGAGAACTCGGTGTATATGACATAGAATAATAAATTACAAATAATGTATACGTGTGATAAATCGCTAACGATGAATACATCGTACTCACCTAATCGTTATATTATCCAGTTGCAACCTCGCGCAATCCGCGCCACGCGCGTAACTGCCTGCGCGTCTTTGCGCCTGTGCTGAACCCCCGCAAAGGATTTTCTCTCAATTCTCATCCGTTTCCCTCGTACACCACCGAAAGCCAGCCGCTACTTCTTTTGCGTAATACAATCATAGATTTATAATTGTATTTTTCTTGTCTAGCCGACAAAAGAAAAAAATCGAAAAAAAAAAAAATGGACTGTTTGTATGTGCAATTTATCTATTAGAATCCAGGCAGAATTATATGGCGATCGGTATTAACTTCATAGCTGAGTACGAGTACTCCGACACGTTCACTTATCGACAAAAAACAGTTTTTTTTTATTGTTATCACAATAAACAATGTTATTTCTCAACTAATCTCAATAACACGTGATCATATTGAAGAGAAAGGCGGAGAATTGTTTAGACTAGTTCTAGCTCAAAGATTATACGTAAATAAAATTTATTGTATCTTTATCAATTTTCTTTTTTTTTTCGCGACAGTATTAATTGGTTGATTATGCTTGCACGATACAATTCGCAATCAGAATGATGGTATGGACAGATCGTTACTGCACGTTACCAAACCCCAAGTTTACCCGTTCACGTCCCAAGCAGAGACTGAAGCATTCGCTCATGTTATACCCGTATAAAAGCATTTCTGAACTATCGCTCTCGGGAGTCGGTATTAATATATTGGAGCGGGTTTGTATTTTTTCACTTCACCACTAGAGTGTGCTACCGCTCGAGATCTTTCATGTAAGGTCTGTTGTGAAAGAAGGTTTCTACAATTTTGGTTTGTCCAGGTGACAATATTATCGTTATATATTTTTCCTATCGAACGCAGGTTTCAGAAGACGACTGATGATAATGTAACATAAAGAAATAGCATGAAAGTGCCACACAGTCCACAGGGCTGTGCATTCAAACATGATTAACTGCAATACATGGATTTATGGTTTCGCATTGTGTACCGTCAATGAATCATAATTATGAATTATAATGTTATGATAATGAAGACAGTTTTGCATAACTACGATATCAACGACTGGATGATTTATATGGACCGTAAATGATTCGAATTTATTTGTGACTACCCATAAATAATGTTTTTTTTTTTTCACATAAATGCGCAGATAAATGTTTTGCACTGACCTTCCAGTTGCTGCACACGTTGCTATCCTTCGATACGGGCAGCTTTTTTGGAACCGATTGCAGGGTAGCATGTCGAAAAATGCATTCGCAATATTACGCGTGGTGATTCCGAAAGAATTTTTCACTTTCAATAATAACACATTCAAAATGACACATAAAAAATTGTAACATGACGGAAAAACATGACGTTGCTTCTTATTTGTACCACTGGATAGAGAAAACTCCAAAGACTATGTACTAGACACGTAAATCTCGGGGAATGGGCCCACGGAAAAAAGTGGCGAACGCACGTAGGAAATCTTGGTCGACAATTTGAAGTTAAGCTTTTTCGAGCCTCCTCTACAACATATTCAAAAATCAGCTTTCTTGGTTTACTAGCATTTTCAAATGTATATAATGACCGGACTAATAGAATAGTACCTGATATTTTAGTTTCACATTTTATCATATGATAATTACCATAAGTGTGTGCTTAGTGTCATTTTCCAAGGGGGTGTACGATTCATGTAATAATTACTTCAGTAAGAGAATGGTTAACATAATAATCACAAGTCGAGATGAAGCAGACTGAATTAGGTGAGTAGACAAAATGTGGCAAAGAAAGGTGCTGTCGATCATTGCGAGCCAGATAGCAGTTAAATTGTTCCAATCGTAATTAATGCACCACGGGAGACTTTCCAGTCTCTTTTGACTTCTCGAATAAATGATATGTAATTCAATGGGTTTTTAACGCTCTCGCGTATATAAGTATTCTTTAATTTATTTCTCATCATGCCAGAGAGTCTGCGATGTAAACTGTCTGAAATTATTCCATCCGGTGCTGCACCACTCGTCATAGTCACTTCAAGTTCTCAGGAGTACTGACGCGCACTTATGCTAACGATGAGAATCCTAATCACGTATTATAATTGTTAATTCGGTAAATGATCCGTAGTCCTTATCTACCGTAACGTTTATTCTTAATCTTGCACGTTTCTCTCAAGCATTCCATTATAGAGAGTAGTGGCAGAAACGGACACTCATCAACCATTTTCCAAGTGAGTTTTTACGTCGCTTCCATAGCGAAACTTCCCATTTCTTCATCTTAAATTTCTACCTTCACTTTATTCATATTTATTCTTTTTTTATCCATACTTTGTTATATATGCAATCGGACGAGATGAAGAGACCGATTATTTTTCAATTCGATCACGACAAAGTCATTTTCCACTAAAGCCACATATTCTAAGTGAGAACATGCAAACTTATGGTATAACAACTTGTGAACTCTCCTTTCTGGAGAATTGCGATTGCTTTCAACAGATATTAGGATACATAACATTCCATATTTCAATGGAAAATTCATAATTTTTCTTGCGGTGTTAGGCAGAGAAACTAATTAAATAATTTGTGAATACCCAAAGATTCGATAATAAGTGCAGTAACGAGAATAACCAGGAATTGGGTATTGGTATGGGTATCTATTATATGGATTTTCTTTCTTTTTTTCATGAAAACTCTAAGAAACCTGTTGACAGTTGTTGATTAATCATACGATAATCAATAATTCAGTATAACTCAAAATTTCAACGAAAATGGATGGTAATTCGAAAAAAAATTTCAACACATGTCAAAGTGGAATAAATTGCGCACTTATTGGGCTCATCTTCAATTTCGTGAATTGATTATTCTGCTGGAAGCCTAGTCTTACGCCCAATAGATAGGCCTCAGGTGGAACAAAATTTCCAGATTTCCTGAATTTCGAAAATATATTATATTCCGTATTGAAAGCCTCAAATGCACTGAAACGTTGATTAATCAACTCACAAACAAAAATCGTATTATAGCCTAATCACTCATTTTTTTGACTCCAAGAAAAAAGTGCACTAAACTGTTGTGAAAAATAAATATATGGTGCAAACACAGAATGAAAAAATAAAAAAGTAACAATCTGTATCATTTTGCGAGGGTAATACTGCCATTTCCGATATGAATTCCCAAAGGATACGAAATATACGTTACAGATATTTGAATAGAAAGCTGAGTCTTACTCGCTATGTAAACAATAAAAGCTGGGAATATAACTCTGCAGATTAATCGAAAATCGAAATGGAAACATCGCACGTAACCTAGAAATGTTTCCATCCTTCATAATCATCAACACGTCCACGTCATTGATTGTCCATATAAATGTGAGTATATCTATGTATTAAATACTACATGACACGAGTGCTTATCGCAGAGTCTGTACATCCATTGATGAATTGATGTGAGTGTTCTTAAGGGAGTTCATCTGGTATCGAGTTAGTCAAAAGAAAAATTATCACGGCTTCAAAGTAAGTTTTCACATAGATTAATCGAGCGTTTGATAATTCTTTTGTTCATCGACTTATATATAAAAGTATCGTGGAGATGCGACTCGATATACATTTTTGGATTCCAAACAATTTCAATAATTTTTTTATTGTTATATGATCGAGAGTGAGAAAAGTATTTATAAACTATGAAGAAAGTTGTGCCCCAAATGCTTCGTTTTAACTGCAGATGTCGACGAGAGTTTCTTATGAAATTCTCATGTTGATAAAACGAAAAATGTAACTACAGTATAACAAGTGAAATAATCCTCTATGTGAAAAGTAACTTTAGAAGAAAACTTAATATGATAGTTATACGATGAGACGATGTTTCAGCTGTCATATGAATTTGCATGAGAGGTACGGTGGTCCTTTCAATAAACGAAGAATGACGTCGCAGTTGAGATATGAGGAATGTCGTCTGGTATACTTAACGTTTACCTACCATCCTATCTTACCCAAGCGTTGTAACCGGCGGCTCACATGTCGAACTTATGAAAATTAATAAGAAAAATTGGCCATAAATTTGTCCCCGCCCCAAATGCGCGGCTGGGAGCAGTAATAAAATGAGAATTATGTTGCTTGCCGTCGTTGGGGAAAGCGACTTGAGTTTACGTGGAGTGAGGAAGGATAGATGAGACATAGGGGTGCAACGACGGCCCCAAAGCAGTGAGGGCGGGTGCAGTTTGAATAGGAATGGTGTATGTGTGTGTTCGAAAGAGGCGCTGGAAAGGGGAGGCGGAGAAGGTGAAAAGCATGTGTTAGTTGGTGGAATGCGCGTCCTCTCGCTTTCTTAACGTACGAGTTAGCCCAAGATTACAAGCATGTCCTGGGTGAGCAGGGCATAATAAAGGAGATAAGAGATGGCAAGGGAAACAGTCGTGTGGGGTACCATCCTTTCGGCGAGCCTCGTGTCGTCGTTATTAAATTCTATGGCTGCAAATATATACGCTAAGGCGTTGACTTATCATCGTGTTCCTCCTTAATCCGCCTGTCCTTTACTCCCTTTTGCTCACTCAGTGCGATGAAGTGATGGCATTATGCATTTGAACCTTCACATATATGGCTTGGAGAATAATTTTGTGGCGATGTAATGAGCATGATGATTGAAGAGAATTGTTCCAAATTCGAGGTTGAATTTATACTCACGATCAATCGTATCCTTCTACAGTGAAGAGAAATTTTTCGTTAAATTTTATTAAGGTACACGAATGGAGATTTCAGCCACAAAATGTACATTCGGGCCAGTATGCTATATTAAACGAAATTCGTCAATGGTAGATAAGTTATACATCTTAAAGGAGTGTATGCTGAATAAAACGATGATCAATTACTCTGAGTTCCATTTTTGTGTGTGTCTCTATTATTCTTTCTTTGTCGTATCTCCTCATCACTGTAAGCCTCTTAACTCCCCACCTTTGTCTAACTAGTTACTTCCACTGATACACAGTATCTCAGAGAGAACCCACATAATTTGTTATTTTCCACCACTTTACTAGGAATGGTTTTTTTTTTATTTTTTTAATAAAAACTACTTTGAAAGAACTGTTTTTCTACCCTCATGAGAATCTTAAAAGACCGTCTGGAATTGAATGACATCCAAAACTTACAAAGAGACCGCTTTCGGTGTTTTTTTCCGATTTTGATGATTATGAGATATGTTATTCTCTGTTGATATTTTTTTGGTGGAAAAACCTTTCTTTAACATTTTTGGTGAGTGCAACCCTACTGGTGAATCAGTAGAATATTATTGATTCAATATAAGAGAGAACATTCATAAGTGATATTAATTCATTGACACCGATGGAGATATGATAACCTGTTCGTATGAATGTAAATAAGAACGGCATGTGAATAATTGTGAATAATCAATAAGTTCTGCATGCATTTATGAGACCCTGATAACGATTTTGTTAGTAAAGAACGTTTGGGTGCATATAATGCGTATTCAAATGATTGAAAGTGGTTTAGTGAAGTGGCAAAGCCCACGATCGTGCATAACTCGTGACTGTACTAGTGTATGTAATCCACACTATTAAGGGAACCCTTCTGTTCTGTCTCTCAATCTCCTTCTTGTTCACTTAGCCACTCATAACCCCACCACAAGTCCATCTGATCCTCACCACTTGTTCAATGGAATACATTGGAGCAGAATGTGGAAAAGAAGAACGGAAAAAGAGCGGAAATATCGTAGAACGCGTGACAAAAGAACGCGAAAATGGAAAGCATGCAAAACGAGAATGTATTGTGTTTGCGCAGTTCTTTTTATACAAGTGAGTGATAGAAGAAGTTTTTGCTTCCTCTTCTAGTTGGTCGCCTGCTAACACTTTAGTTTCACGCCGAGACACGTGCGTTTTCAGGATTCCCATCGCTTCTGCTTCTTCATCTTCGTATTCTTTTTCTTGTTGATAGCACCTCATTCCATACACTCACCATAGACTATATGAGTTTTCCGATGCTTGATCCTACCACTCAAGCAATTTGCTTTTACGCACCTCTCTGAAAACAATTACCGTCCCATAGGGTGTTTTAAATCTCGAGTGTGGTTATATAACACGGCTTGTGACGTATCCATCTCTCACCACCCTGTTAACCATAATGGATGAAGGAATATCAAATTTATCGTCCCCGAAATTGCAGATCGCATGTGAAATGTATCGAATGCAATGAAAGACTTCAATTTTGCTGAAATGACGGCAGTGAATCCGATTGATAAGTGTTGTTGTTTGTAAAATATTATTTGGTATCCATTGTACTTCAATTATACTACACATCTCATTCTTGATGATGAACTGAGGTAATGCTGCTCATTGCGAAATTTACAAACTTCATAAAGTATAAATTACAGATTTGGTGGCTCTGCTGTGGTGTGAACTCCCATCTTCAATCGGTATCACATTGGAAAAGAATCGAAGAAATCATAAATGTAATGTATTAATAACATATGGTTTTATGTTTGATAGTTGGTATATTTTCCAGCACAACAAATCGATGATCTGGTAGATTTATTTGTGATTATGTAGATGTTAGAGTGCTTGCATGATATTCAAACTGGTTGCATGCAAATAGTATTGGGCATAATACGTATAAAATCCCTATAGGCAGGTACAGAGCAACAATGATTTGCATCAACGTAAACCATAAAACCACACACGTCCAGTCAGGCGTAACCGGAGATATCCCTGGACTAAATAAGCTATGGTGGCAATTATAAATACACCAGGACGTGCGTCGAGTTCCAATCGAATTTTGTATTTTACTCGTCGCACTCGATCGACGAACCGTGACTTTCTGCGCTCACCCGATGCATTGACTATATAACGCCTGGGCGCGTACTACACAACGAAAGTATCCGACCGGTACGATACGTTCATGGAGCTTTAATGCGTATGTTGGCTGTACGTGTGATAGAGAATGTTGCATTGGAGAGGTTGAGCGGATGATGCTATACCCTTTTTATACCATATGCATACATAGAATACAGATACAATATCAAAGAAGGACGCAACATGGTTGTGCCCATTTTCACGTGCCCCGACAGCCACTAATTCGTATTTAAAGCTTTATCGAACACACTCGTACTCTCACGCAACAATTTCACGGTTCATAGACACAACTTTCGCTGTCTCTCTAGCTGATAATACATACCTGTAGCCCACATGTCGCTTGTGATGTACTTGAGCTTATTTTGGATTGTTATAGAATTTTCATATCAAGCGCCAAAAAAATACTCGATCGTTATTTTCCCATTTTTCTTCATCACTAATATATGTTTCATGAAAAAGAAGAAAAAAATTGAAAGAAAAGCAGGAATGCAGTGATTCCTCTTGTATTGATTCGTGGATATTGTTTATGGTTGTGCTGCGTATAATTCCTGAGGGAAGATGAGGCGAATGGAAATTTCTCTTGTGAGTTCTCGATAAAATAGCGCTCTAACTATTGAGTTGGATTGTTGCTGACATTGACGTTACATTTCTTATGAACATATGGATTCAATATATTTTTATCACCGTCTAGTTTCCTACATTCGAATTCTTCATTTAAGCCGTACATATTCTGGGGAAAACGCGATTCGGGTCGTGTTCCAAATCAATTTCGAGTGACCCTCATGCAAAATATACATGTATAGTGTTCAAAAATTTTATACGTCATGTATGAAAGGGATGTCTTGCTATGATAAACAATGCATACAAGACTATCGGAATTTATCCAAGAAAAAGCTGCATACCGAGAGCTAAGATGTTACACATCAAAAATATCAGGTTTGAGATGGTACAACTTTGAGGTATCTCAGCAGTAGAATCCTGTGTTTAACTTTACGTGTTAAGAGTTGCGTAGACAATCCAATTTAAGGGATCCAATCTATATTGTTTCAAGTACGCATATAATCTCCTTGTTATTCCGGCTGGGATTCAACTATGAAAAATTTTTATACTCTGATGATATTGAATACGTTGATAGAGAAAGCATTACTCTGAGGACCCGTATATAATTGCATTAAGTCCTCACCGCCCATTGATGATTCAAATTCTGTTGAGTGAATGTTGCCCTTTAATCTCTTGGTGGGCTTTATAGTCGATTCTGCATAGGTTCCAATGTTTTATAACTCTGTGAGACGTACAGAGATCCAGACTCATTACAACTAAATTCTAAAAAGCGAAGATAAAATAGCATTTCGAGCCACTTATAATAAAAAATTCTCTCCCGTCTAGCAGCTAAACAAGAAACTCGGAAGAGAAACGTTTTGGCATTCCTCTCATATTGACCTCTATTCATCAAAATCTGTAAACAATGATGATTTGGCATGACTACAAATCGAAGTTGAATGATACATTATTCTCATTTCGAATATTGTATCTTATTTATCTTCCCCTCGCAATGTTATGCTTTATAAGGTATATCCTTTATCTGAATTGTGCTTCCCTTCGCTATACTGCACTCTGTTTTCTTGAATCCAATTTTAATCTCGAATAACACGCAAATTATCTTTCCGTCAGACCTCCTCAAGTGACTACTAAGCAAGATTGCCTCGAAGAACTATCGCACAACTTGATATTTAAAAATACACGTGGAACTCTACTTTAGAGATAAACAAATCCTCCAATATATTAAAGTTTTTCTTTCCTTCGTTTCATGCTCTACCTACCTTGCCCCGTGAAGATGTATCCATGTACACCAGGATAAATTTTAGTTTCCCCCATTCCCGGATTCTTCATATGTGAAAAATGAATTCTTTACCAGAAACTACAATATTGCTCGGCCAGTTTTGTAGCAGAGTTCGCAGCCAAGAATCACGGATAGGAGGAGGGTATATATAGAAAATTCAATGATAATCGTTTCTTTTTATTGATATACAAGATATACATTGTTGGGATATGAGCTCGATGTCCATGGAGCATTGAGTATGATTAACACACAAGGCCTTGATATTTCACCAAATGCCGCATATTTTTTCTTTTTTATTTTTCATTTTCACATTATTGATTGATTGCGGTATTCATCCATTCATCCATTCATTCATTCATTGCCCTGTCTCAAATATTCGATCATATAGTAATGACACAACACACTGGGGGTTAGCTTCATTTTATTTATTTATTTATTTATTTATTTATTTTTCTCAAATTCTTTTCCATTGACTGTTACAACCTTTCCATAGGCCGGATCATCGCGCGCGCCCACATTAAAAAGTCAAAAGAATTTCTATGTAAGAGAAGCACATGGATTTTTCATGGACTCAGGGTCCACGAAGTATCTCAGTGAGGAAGACGCCATTCCGCTTTGCAATGTATGCGCTCCCTCGGGGAAAAAATATACATATAGATTAATCTTCATCAGGACTGCTTCGGTTGACTTCAGCAAATAGTTTTGTCTGCTTGACACACACCTTCCGATTTTGCCAAGAATAGTTTGCCATTTGCACACACACACAATTGATAAATATTTGTATCCCGTTTGTCAGTCGACGATCTACCATTTCGTAATGGCGATTGTTGTTGCTGTTGTTGTTGTTGTTGTTGCTGCTGTAACTGTTGTTCTCTAATTGAATGTCTCTGGACAAATGTTCCTACTTTGAGACCCTTAACAAACACTGATTTAGCATCCAATCGCACCGCACCCTCAATACTTTGAAGCGTTAGATCTGATAGGCAGGACGCTGATATTTCGCCAGCCCGCGATTCGATTACTACTCGCTCTGGTGCTTTTATTTCGAGCGATCGTGTTGCTGATTCCAACCTGTTGATGAAGAATAAAACGAATTATTTTAATGCCAGTATCAGGAGATTATGAAATTCTAGATGGTTGAACGTTATTATGATGAATAGGTTGGGAAACCTGTGACTGCACTGAGAGCTCCTATGATTACACTAATTGTGAGTGCATGAGAAATATTTATGAATGGGGAACCGACGATTCCCTACCATTGTGGAAGAACTTGAATCATTCTATGCATCATTTGCTATGACATGAATGAAGAATAAATCGGTCAGGTGTCTCACAATGGATTGGTGTATTCCAATGTTTGTGGCGAAAGGTCATGATGATTATAATCATTTCAGGCGTTATGGATCAGTATATATTATGGTATAAACATAAATCCCTCACGCGGCTATAAATAAGTATTTGTTTTGGTTTAGACAATTTTTTTCCGCCCTTAATTATTTCTATTTTTCGATATTTGGGTATACCTTCTTTATTGTAGTCTCCATTGAATAGTAAAGTAACCACCGAAAGGCAGTTTATACAAGGCAGGAATGAGAGTTACTGGTAAAAGTCGGATCGGGATAACGGAGGGAGATAGAATGCATTTGTGGTGAGTTAGCCATTCTCGCGTGAATGGCTTTGCGCCAATGGATGGAGAGCTGGATCGAGGGATTGGAAAGTATTACGATGAGTTGTTATTTTCTCTTTATATACAGTTTGTTGGATAGCAGAAGAGAAGTATGAAGAGGATAAAAAATGGTAAGGAGAGGTGAGAATTTCTTTCATTGGAATGTAGTTATTGGAGTTTCCCTTACAATATAACGGGTCAAATGAATATCTGAATGAAATATTATCACGTTGAATTGACAGGAAATTATGCACATGAAATGAAACTGGATGACCGGGAAGTTTTTTCAGTATCGTCATGAAAATTATCCTAAATTATCCAGTTTGTATTCATAATTATCGAACGTATTTCTATGATATTTCATTCTACCTGAGGCCATGGCCTGATTCTGCTCGTACTAAAGGAGTCTGCACACTTCCACGAAAGACAGCGCCACCGACACCAGTTACTTTCAGCATCGTCGCACCCACAACAACTTGTTCGCGGTCGGCAGAGAAAAGCACACCGCCTCGAGGATCGGTTATTCGAAATCCCTTCGATACGAAATCCACTCGGTCCTCACCTAGAATGGACAGAAAAATACATCACTGAGACGAATAGCTCGTAAACTAATATTCAAAGTAACCGTTTGTTATGGATTCATTTTGCGTTGGAAAAGATATTCTCTTACGAAAAAAACAAAGAATGATAAAGGAGCTTTGGCTCAGTATTCAATTGCTCTATATTCAACACGTTCAAATTTGGTCTTAATCAGCTTAACTTCGAAACATCCTGATTCGTTTGGCCTTATTTTCAGATGGTGTTGAACGATTTTCGCATACCACTATAACATTTCGTTCATGTGATTCCGTAGTTTGTTCTGTACGTCGAATTCATGAAATTGGTAGAATAGAAACAGCCAAGATGGGATTTCACCCAACAATCAATAAATTCATTTAATAATCAAAATGATACACACAATATCGCGGGGAGGGGGTATGATTTCTTTACATTCATCACCGTTTTATGGATTGAAATTAAAGAAATATTGGAAATAAAAGTATATTCTTACCAAGGGTAAATCGTGCCAAGAGTCTGCCGTCATAAGCCCTCGCAGAGGCAGTAAAGTTGCTCCATGATTCAAGCACTAGATTTTTACCCCTTCTCGACCTCACACTTGAGGCAATGAGAGCATCTAATATTGCTGCTTGTCCTCTAAGCTCTATACCACCTGGTACTACCTTCAATGAACCAATGCCTTCCTGTAACAGAATTACCTTCATGAATTCTTCTGTTAGGTCATTCTCATTGAGAAATTCGATGACGTATTTCAATAATAATAGGACTGAATCAAAAGGATTTTTAGTCAAA
Organism: Meteorus colon; assembly: GCA_030523085.1. NCBI lineage: Eukaryota > Metazoa > Arthropoda > Insecta > Hymenoptera > Braconidae > Meteorus > Meteorus colon. The sequence goes on along the minus strand of JAPYZH010000190.1, from coordinate 79,301 downwards.
GCCACTCTTATGACAAATTAAACACATGATTTTGATATAGGTGTCGTCTTGATCCTACAGTGGGATTTGCATCGTTGGTTACCTCATGCTGGAATTTAGAAAACTTTACAGTTATGTATTATGGAATTATCAACTACCAAAAAAAAAGTAATCGCAGTTTTTGTCACTTCTTCAAATCGTTTTGAACACACAATTGGAGGTATAGGGGAATGAGGGTAATTGAAGGCAACGGAAATATATTTCGCGGTGAACGTTCCACATTAATAATAATACATTCGGAATATATCAATTGATTAACTAGTATGAGAGTTGAATTGGACGAGAATATAATCGATAGTCATGTAATTATTTTGGAATCGGATGGCTTTTACCTATCTGAAGTGATTCTACTTCACCCCAATTTCCGTTTGGTGTATGAGAAGTCAATCGATATCAATTTTTTCTCAAGTGAATTTTCAAATTGTTGAACAAGAAATTTGATAAATAATTATCACGATACATTGTTCAATTTTCAATGAGTTTATTGTTCAATCGACATTCTTACAATAAACTCATTGACATGTCTTACCTGCTATTCAATCATGTCGCCATGCAACAATATACCCGTTTTTGTCGGGCTGTATTGTTTTCCAATGATTAGCTATTCAGTTGGTCGTAATTGGGACGCTACACACGAGTGAACTCTCAACTCCGCCGTCTCACACACATGCACATTTATAAATTTATTTACATTGTATGATCGAATCTTTGCATCATAATAGGTGGTATGAAGAGGGGTTAAAAACCTGCACTTATGTGAAGTAGATGAAAAGAATTGTCAAAGTGAATTCGAATATTACGCATGGAACTGAACGAGTTCCGAACGTTAAGTTAGAAGATCATTATTCTCTAATTGTTTCGTTATGATTACCCACAAAATTGTCGAAAAAATTCTACTCCGATCATCTCATTCTGTGTTAAATTGTAATAACGTGAAATTTCATCGACTTAAATGTAATTCCGATTTTTCTATTTAGTCAATTCTATCATATATTACCAAAAACGTATTTAATTATAATATTTCATGATGTAATGAATATTAATTAGTAGAGCGTACGATTCGTAATTGAGGGCGGGTGCGTTATTGTATCTCGTGCGTGGTGTACTGTAATTTTCCTCCTTTTTCCCATTCAGGTATGCGTTTTGCATTATTAAGCTTCAAAAATTATATGAGATTCGGTGGCGTCGAATGAGTACATATGAATGAATTATTTCATATTCATGAAGATGAAATTTCGTTAACCGCATCGTTAGAGTTGGTTGAACACCTGGGAAGTCAATTGATAATTTCGAAACTAAAGTCTGTATTTTCTGCCCAGTTGAAGTTTATAGGTCAATTGAAATCTTCGCACTCAAAAAGTTACATTGAACGCTAATAATAACCCTTATTTATCGACGCATATTGGAGTTGATGTAACGTAATTCATATATCAGTTGATGTTCAATTAATTGACTAATGAATAATGTACACGTGGACACGTTATTTGAATCTGATTAAAATCTAAATTAGCACCATTGAACATATTCTTTCATCATTGCGCTGATCAAACATGATCATGACAAAATTCAAATAATCGACATGGTGGAAATATGAAAGAATTATAGAAAAATAGAAGTGCGCGAAACACTCTGCATAGGAATCCATTGATATGAATGATTTTTTCTTTCATGTAGCATTTAATAATGTAAATATTCTTCCGAAAAAACATAGGAATGCCGATATAATTTCACAGAATATATATTGATCGAGTACGATGTTCACTATTAGTTGTTTCAATCAACTAATAATGTTCATGACCAGCTTATACAAGAATACTTTGAATATAGTCTGAAGTGACGACTGATGGGTACAATAATAATCAAATTTAATCATCTATGCATATACCAATGGATAGAGCGGAACATACCACATCCTCCATTCAGATTCCAATTCGACAATATTTGATTAAATAATTGTATTAATGTTTTGATCATTGTGATGATGGTGATTGATAATGGTAATAGATGTAATTTGTATACGGTCAATAAAGGATTGTAAATTAATTCCTATCCTCCTATTATTCACTGTCGACGTTGAATATACACGATGTCACGATAGAATGTACGTCCATTATCATACATTAATATATATAGTTACTGGCGTATGTCATAAAAGTCTAATGGAAAAAATGAAAAAAAAAGAAAAGCTTGAATGAAATAAATGCAGAATTCAATTAACCTTGATGCTTTTGGTGATTCTTGGACGTTCATTGCTCAATTCCCGTTGGAAAGTTTACTAACCGTCTTACGACTGGTCGTAACAATAACGCCAAGGATTTCAACACTATATACACGAGATACAGGAAATTTTCATGAGCATTTAACGTTTCAGTTTCGCAAGCTCATCCTCAATGCTCATCTACTATGGGATATTCACGTAGTTCTAACATACCTCTCTTCTACACCCAGTATAAATACTACCTTTTCCATCCCGCTATATTGTCTCACTATCGCACATTCTCATGGCTTAGATAGCTGCCATATATAATGAAAACCAAATAATACTCTTCATATGCCAGTATATCACATTCTACAATGATTGTTTTGTAGCATTCCGTATGTGCAATAACAATACTAGCTGAACACATCTCGTGGTTTTCGACGTATTGAAATGCCACCCGCTGTGTATCTCACCATGTCATATTCATTTTTTTATGTGCTATACAAAGCTCCACCGTCATATTTTTTGTTTAGAAGAACCGTAGCAGATTTTATCGTGCAATATCAAGAATGCAATACGCATCACAACTTAAAAATAACTTGAAAAATTTGATGATGTGAACTGGAGATCAATTGAATGAAGCATTCCAAATCTCACAACTCGAGTATACCACAATGCTATGTGAAATGTTTTTATTGATTTAGGGAGTAAATATCATTAGCACTACTCAGTGTGAATCTACTATGATCCATACACTTTTATAATTGTCAAAGCCATTGGCTGTAATTGTGGTGATACTTCTCAATTCGATGGTCTAAACGATTTTATTACATTATTTATCCACATGGAAAGGATCTCTCTGGGGAAATTACAGTGCTCCACAATACACTTGCGCCGACACAACACTCCAGTGATTCCGGTTCAAATTGCGCCAGAATTTCAACAATTCTCGGTAGAAACTAGATAATTTACGCATATTTTTCATATTACCGCACTGCGGATTCAATATGAAGATAAACAATTTTTCAATACATCGGTAATTGTTTCAGCTCTCTGAATTGCTTCAGTTTTATAAATGGCACTGTAATTTTCGTTCATATTTTTGTAGAAAATTTTGAAGGAGAATTTTTTGGTGTTCATGCGACTAAAAATGTAACATAACTCTGCATTGTGCGGTAGCTTTTCTTTTATCACATGACTGAGTCAGTGGGAAACTCACTGTGCAGGGAACGTGTTACGATGTAGCGAAACTCCGAAGTTTTCTTGAACCTTTTTAAGTAGCATGTCCCATGATTAATTTAATCAAAATAATATAAATATATCAATAACAAGATGACGAGATAACTGTGACGTATAAACAGTCTATTCGGTTCTCGACATTGTCTCTCGTTGAGATATCAACTGTTTTTTTTCTGTATCCAACTATAGCATTTTTTCTATCCGTTGCTTTGTTCCATTGGAATTTAATCCATATGAAGTTGATAAACGAAAAAACAGTTGTGAATTGGATATTTGGAATTGACATATAAAATGTGTATGACAGGATGACAGACGGTGCAGCACCTTTGAATATCTCTGCGGGATATTGTCATAATGGGCTTGTTTCAGAGGCGCGAGGACATCACATTACGTTGAAGAAGTTATTTGATAAAATCTTCGATGAGCGAAGCGTTACTGAATATGAAATAAAACGAAGCGAAAATAGTGGTGAGCCTGTAAAAGAAGTGAAGAGAGATTGTGATGAACGTAGCTGAAAAGTAGTTGATTCATGGGATCAGATCGATATAATAGACTATTTACGGGGAGTGGTGCCATTGTTAAACATGAGAGCGTGAAAAGTTTTCCATGAAATATAAATGAATGAATACATCTATGGCTCAATTCAACGGGTTTTATTCATAACGATCAAATCCGCATACATACAATTCCAGGATGATCCACATATGGATCTATTCAATTTACATCAGAACAAAAGGGACTCAATCATTGACCGATTGTTACGTTCCAGCCAAAAATCTCCTACATTGATTGCCAGATTGATAAAGGTATGATAATGTAATACTTTGAATTAATTGTTATATTCGTTGATAATAATATAACCATGATAATTCGTTCGAATTTTTTTGGCATCAATTTTGTATTGTTATTTGTTCACTAGTATTTTGTTTCATTGTATTATCAGAGTATATAAATGAGATTAAATTCTGAAGGGAGCGCTATGATGTCTCCGAGGGGAATGACAATGGTTCAAGTGTTATCCATAATAATAGGCTGTGACGAGAAAACAATATACAAATTGTGCTAGAGTTTCAGCCAAGAAAAATTTCTGACCATAACGAGATGGATAATTATGTACACATGCATATATTTCAGCTCTGAAACTTCATACTGCTTCATTCATAAAAATTATATTTCAACCGACATCGCGGCATAGCAATTGAATAAATGTCAAGAAGAATACCCGGTGCCGGGGTTGCTTAAGGGCATCATTAATGGAGGTACATTTGGACCGTATTCCGCAACTATATAATTGAACAACGAACAATAATATTTCCTCGGTCTTTTCCTCTAACTCTTCAATCCGCCCGTTCGGTTCATCATGATTGTATATACTTGTATAATTGTTTGTTAACCTATACATTGTTTGTACTCGACTACTACACTGAAACTAAATGATATTATAATGTCACAATCCCCATAGATTTCTTTGTGGACGAGATCTGCTTCCCGCATTAGCTTTAGTCGATTCTCGTTGTTCAATTTGTTGATGAGTTACAAGTGGTTCATATCATATTCTGGGAATTTCGTAAAGTTTGAAAAATGGAGGAGTTTGGTGAACAATTATCAGTGTCTCCTTATTACCACATCAGAACCATTTTCATGATATTCGATACGGACAGAGGAAAAATTCTAGTAAAAATATTAGCCTCCAAGGTTAATTAGGATCAACGTTCGCTCTTTCCTGAACTACATCGCACACTTTTCTCCTCTTCACCTATCTTCAGTTTTCAAATCATTCTTGGGGCTCTTGTGAGCTGTTTTCACACAGAGCAGTTACCATATGTGCAGATTACATCAGTGTGAATGCACTTACTTTATATATACGTTGTGTGCGTTTGCGTATGAAAGCACACAATATACATATATGCATGTGTATAGAGTTTTATACGTGAGGGCTGGTATTGCCAGACTAAACAGCGTATTACACACTCAAAATTCATAGCGTCGTCCTCGATATATTGCACTTGTACTTGGTGACTTGAGGCTACTATAATGGATATCCTTTAGTACTGGGCAGGTGTGTATAGAGCAGCAGGAATAGGGGCATACATGCACTTTCCCGTATAGATACAGCGGACGGGTTATAGGGGTCCATTCTGTTACTCTTGGTATTAAGTAGGTGGAGAATGCATTCGGTACATGTAAGCCGTTAGTGCCAATATACAATGTTGGCCAGCATAAACAAGGCTTGGTGCGTTTATGTGCCTTGGGAAACGCCAACTTAGACGATGCAGCTGAATATCTTATATTGTTATGAACAATCAATGATATACATTGGGGGGGAAAGATATCAGAAGATTCTGTGGAGAATGCTGAGACAGATGAATTGTGACTAGCAGATATGATATCTATGTTCATCATTTCATGTATCGGTAGTGGAATTGCGGGTTCAACATGAAGATATGGCACATGAATAGACATTAATTATTTATGAGTTGTTGTTTAATAGGCATTAGAATGGAACCATTTGGTATAATATTATTGGCAATTAATGGATGAGTTGAAGCTTTCATTATATGCAAATGATATATGCAATATTGGAATTTATGACGGTCGGTTTATTATTTTATGGTTCGTGAAGAAGATACTGAAGTTTCAAAAACGTATATAAGAAAGGCATTTGGTACAAGAAGTTGGTGAAGGATGCATTCATACTTTCTTTAATTGGTCATTATGAATGCATAAATAAAAGGGTTGTGGAGCGTACGATTTTCCACAATTCATTGGAGCTAACATTTATGATATCTTCTCCAGTCTTGTATTATCGTTGGTGTAATAATGTACACAGCATGATCGAACAATCATGACCCTAATTGAAGATTTGTGGATGGAGTTGGGGTGTATCTCAAATATTACTGAGTAGCTTTCAAGGAGGAAGTGAACGAAAACGAACGATTGAAAACAATATAATCTGCTTGTTGAGAAGTAAATTGTCTGATCGTTCTTTGAGTGACAGATTTAAATTAATTCTGTATACTTAATCAATTTTCGTGAAATGAAGGAGTATGAAGTCGCTTTTTCCACTAAAGTTACAAATAATGAGTGACAAACACATTGAGTATTGATGAGGAAAAAAATATTAGGAAACGGAAAAGAATGATTGAGTGAATTAAATATAGAAAGGAAAAAGAATAGCGTATCAGATGCTGCCTCTCCTGTATTACCATGGAGACCATGAGGGAAATAAAAAATGATAAAAAGAAGAACGGAAAATAAAAAAAACATCTAGATGAAAATAGTGAAGAAGCGAATGAGGATACGACTATCGGAAGAATTGAGATCTCATTGAATATGAATGACCCGAAACGAAATGGTATATATAAACGGCAAAGTGGAACGGTATGAGAGAATATGAAATATTTCATGATATTTCGGAAGTGCATTGCATTTCTACTTCTGACGTGACAAGCGAATGTGAGAGATGCCGAAAGATGGAAATGTTCACAGTATCGAGATTCATACTTGCGTGCTCATTATTTCTTCAATCCTACTTGAAAGCTCCATTCATTAATGAGTATCAATGCATAAAATGACTTTTTCGAATCGGTTGAACAATTCAGCAATAGATGAAACATATATATTTAGAATTAGAAGAATATGAAGGGGGGACGAGTGACATGAGAGGGGAATACTCACTATAAGAGTGCGTCAGTGAGAGGGAAGAAGGAAATCAGAAAGAGACAGAGTGGAGACCAGTGGGACTGCGAAAGCACGAAGCAGGAAATAGAAGAGGATAGGAAAAAAAAGTAGTGGAGACCTTACATTTCCCATGGGGTATTGCACCACGTGATACTGGTGGCTCCTCACTCTCGGATTGATACGCAATTCCCGTCGAATTTAGTCCTCCATCGTGGGATCATTGGACTAGATCGCGAACGAGTCGTTCTCGATTTCGAATAAATTCGATAATGCTGTGAGAGTTTTTCAACGATATCAGGCGAGAACGAGCCATCGAGTTGCCCGCACGATGGATAAAAAGATTTGACTTCGTATTATCCTTGCTCACTTTCAATGTATATAAACGTGCACTGAGTGATAAAATTGTTGGAAATATCTAAAACTAGGATACTCAATTGAGGCGAAATAGGATATTTACAATTTATCTCGCCAATTATGGAAATTGTGGTTATAAAATTGCATGATTTTTTTTTTTTACTTGTTCTAAGTTCTAAGGAGATGTCGCCATGTACATTCTTTGGCCAAGTTATTGAATACCGCAATAAAATTACCATTAGACTCCAAATTCATCACAGCCATGCACACATCTTATTGATGCGAAGCGTTTATATGTATGATAGAGTCCATCAATAACTACGAATGAAGATCCTTAGTATGGGAAAATATACAATTCATAAATTCAATTGTTGTCTCTTTACTCAAATCAGATCGCATCAACACTGCTCTTTTTTATCGGTATGGAAAATTGAGAAAAAAGTTCGCTGAGTTGAATTTCGTGGGAACAAAAAAAAATCAAGTGGACGCTCCTCGTCTCAAACAATATTTTTTCATTTTATTGATTATACAGCAACGAAGTGAAATGATCTCAGCAGTGTAGCTTGTTATTTCGTGTGATAATTCAAGCGAAACTAATTTCGAACCGCAAGACACGAGTCGGCTTTAATAGTTGTCGAAAAGTTACTATGGTCCTAGCGAGAAGCTGGCCTTGCACAAGGCATATCTTCACCCCCACTCTTCCTCGTCCACGTCTTCCATGTTTAGCTTTTGTCTTGTATATGACATTATATAGGTAGAGCATATCGCATGCACGAGGCCGAGAGTCGTCATTGCAGAGGTCGAGAGTATTTTAAGATTCAGTAATAATTCATCGACATGAGGATTTGATGAAAATTTGGGTCACACTAAATGTCAAAACTTACCGAGCTAAATTCCATGACTTTGAGTAGCCAAAGCGTGAGAGCAAGATTAAGAATGACCATAATCATAAGGCCGAGTACTAATGAATAGAGACATCGCTTCCGCCATCCGTACACTCCAAATCTGAAGCCATTACATGAGGGTAAGTGGTGTTGCTCATCATGCTGAGGTGTGCACGTTCTGGATGAGGTGGGTTGCGTTTGTCGAGTTGGTCGACTTTGTCTCAATATGCTGTTCGAATTCCCAGCTTCATCTGACCAATTTTGCTGCCCACGTGACATTCTGCAACATCAGAAAGTTTCGAATGAATTCATAATCACGTATCGCTTACAGTATGAAATTAATCCAAAGCTGTTTTATACGTTGGAATTGTGAATACAGACATTTGTTAATGTTGAGCAGTACATTCTTTACTTGAATATAAGAATCTTCCATTTTTTTTTTGGAGTATATTTTGACTATGAATAAAACAACATGCAAAGTTCCCAATTTAAAAATTCTCGTATTGATTCTTCGCAGTTACTGACAAAAACATATTCGACAACTCGTGCTGCAATCTAATTTTGTGACCTTAATTCTGATAGAGAACACACATTATTTTGAATACTTCAACGGAAGAATAATTTGTTAGTGTTATCATTGATAAAGATTAATCGAATTTTATTTATTCATGCGATCGAATGGAATTACACTCTAAATTTGAGAGTGTTACCATCAATATTCGCCATCCTTTATTTGTGAGTTACCATCTGGATAATCAGCGTTACGATAACAGAAGGTGGGAAGGAATGGGTTACGAAACAGTGGTATATTTAAGTGAGTGCAGCGTAAGTGGGAAGAACAGAATGAGAGCGAGGGATAGTGAAAGAGAGAACTTATGTAAAGCTCGCCACAAAATGTCTGACATAACTTTGCCCCTAATCCCTAGTCGTAGCCTGAAGGCCTCGAACCAACTGAACGAAACCCCTTTTCCCATCTTCCCCAGTTTCATCCCCTTTCTCTCACTTTCCGTTCTGTTCATCGCTTCGTTCTAGTCACCCGGGCTATGCCCGGTTCGTTTAATATTTTTTTTCTGCAGCCAACCGAGCTGAAATATTCAATGCGGCTTCGCTCTCTCGCGGGTAATTATGCCTCACGCGGGATATAAAGCCCACAGAGGGAAAGCGAGATAAAGGGGAGAGAGAGTGATGCCACAACGAGAGAGGGCGGGATGAGTAAAAGGATCGACGAGAAGAAGAGAAAAAATGAAAACAAAAACTCCAATGAGGGAGTAGTATACCAGAGATATTCTGGCATAGAAATTCAAAACTCAAAGATAAGCTCCACTTCTACAGCAAGAAGGAAAATATGATGATTGGGATTGTTCCCACTTGTATGAGTGTGTTATATATGACTAGTCCGCAGCTATTTCCTCGCCTGTAGGTTATTCCTTTCATTCTCAAAGTATCGTGATGAAAAATTGATGGATGAGTGAGGCACTTGAAACGGTGTATGGAAAAAGAATCGAGAAGAGTGGTTAATTCATTGCCACATTCATCTGAACGAATTGATGATACGTTTTTTCAATACGATATTATCGGAAATGTGAATATATGAAGTGCAAATCTTAATATATCGTCAGAACCATCTCAACTAGCATTCAGTAACGTCAAAATACGATGGACTCTACAATGGCGCATCCATCAATTGTGGTGTATTCTGCGATAGTTCAATTTATTGAATCATTATGCTGATTCGACATGGATTATAAAACACCTGTCGCATGAAAAACAAAAAAAAAACACGGTCTGCTTATAAATTGGCACATTTTTGACTATATATATTATCGATTTAGAACAGCTGTGATGCTTTTTGATGATTCGAAACAAAGCATTCCGCTATATTTTGATGGTAGTCATTAAGCTGTATATGAAAACGGAATAAGTCATTCTTCCGAAGTTTTCCCACTCACATACTGTCCAGTTGACATCAATTTGTAGAGTGATTGCTCATCGTTTGTCCATAGAGGTCATATTCATAATGATTATGATCTATGAAATAAGTTCGTTCTTTCTCATAACATCACTGGGAAAATGATCTTCTGATTTAGTTCATCAAATATCTTCAATTTTTCTATTTACACATATGTCACAAAAATAAACGCCAAAAAAATGGGTATGAAAAATTATATAATTAAAACTAGGTGAAGCACCACTTCTACACAATTTGCGTACGTTTATCGCTACTATCTCAATCCTATATCATTCTATCGGTATTCTCCCTACTTTCGGTATAAACTACCCGACCATTCATCACAATATTATACATATATATGGGCATATACATGTGAGTTTTGGTATAGAGTAATACTATAGTAGGATTGTAATAAGGTAAGTTGAGTTTGGAAAGAGACGTAACTTTTAGTTGAATAACGTGAAAACGATGTTGCGAAAGGGAATGTCGCGCGAGGGTGTCGTTTTCAAATTATCAAACTCGTTACCAACTCGTTTTCTACTGCGACTCGTACGTCGTCCCGCATCGTGAAATCCAACTCGCAACGTGAATAGATGTTTTATATGTATATATATCTCACCATTTTCCATTCTGCCATCCTACTCTTTTTATTCTTAACACTCCTCATCCTTTTCTCCCTTTGCACCTGTCCTCCCACGTTCTTGTACGCGCTCATTCGTTTGTTCGCTCTTTCGCCTTATACAAAATTTGTCTCACTCAGTTGTGACTTTACTACTGCTTGTTGGCAATAAACAGCTCTCGTGTAACAATCCATTCGACCCTAGTCATAGAGTATTCTATTTCTCCCCATTACCATTGAAATGCCATACCCTGTAGAAATTGGGTGGATTAATTAAGCACAAGGAGTCTTCCTAATTTAACATTGCGAGACCAAAAAATAATATTGACGTGTTCGAAGATAAAAGCTTCAACAATAGTTAAGAGTCTATAATCCAAGATGGAACATCGATGACAATTACATCACAGCCATTTATAGTTTATCACTACCAATTCCCGTCATGAGATTGAATGAGTCCGTGTGATATCGACAACACTATGGCAAACATTTGTTTGTTATGTTCAAACTTGTTGAAATCCCGATTCTAGATGGTACGTAAAGATTTCTGAATCTATTCGGACATTAATGATAATATAGTAATAGTGCATAATAAATGTTTCATTTTTTGCTCACGTAGCTAAATATTAGATCATACATCTCATACTCTACGTGTCCTGAATCTAACCAGATCTGTCACTATTGTCGAATAATTTCGTCTGAAAATAGTTTAACTTTTCATCATTGATATTACCGAGAAAAGTATTCCTCACGTTTCTGCGCTATCCAACCTATCGCTCAGTTATTTCATATCCCACATTAACTGTATAGTGTCAGACATTCACATTAGCAGATAATTGATTCAGGTCAGATTCTATATACCTCATCGATCAGGGGGCTGAATTCTCTGCATCTCCAATCTAGTGGTTTTCTGTGCGATTGTCATTGCTGTTTCTGGATATTTCATGAATCGCTTTGAATTATTCAGAATTCATCCATACATAATAACTTCGATTTTCTCAGTGACCTACTCTTATAACGATATAATGATACAAGATTGAAAATAATGTAGTGTGTTGCGCAGTGCTGCTTGTGATGGTATATAATATGCATATAGGAGATAGCTTTCAGCGTTCGGTCAAAGGTCGGAGAAAGAATAGCGGCACGCTTTGTTATATATCCATATATATGTTGGCGATGGAGTTGGCGAGGCAGCGGGTAAGCTTTGTGTAAAAAGGGTTTGTTGGGTATGAAGCGGGGGGGTTAAAGCTAAAGTCTATGGGTTGAAACGAAACGCTCTCTGCTACACCACAGAGACCGCATAGTCCCCAAACTACTCGGTGGATGTTGTGTTGGTGTGTGGAGTGGGCATCGTCCGGGCACCGTCTACTAAATATTTCAGCGGCTGCAGGGCTTCGATCTCCGCTGAGAGAAACACCGAGACACACGAGCCAACAGATTAGTGCCACTTGCTACCAACAGCCTCAACGGTGGTTCCGCAACGATGGTATATCTTTATATGCAGAACACGCGGACTGATATATGACTGTGGTATATATTATTGAGCGAACCTATTTGTCATGAGATGAATTTCATCACTTGAGTGAATCTTTTCTCTTTGAAAATATATATGGTTCATATAGAATGATCCCTTATCGTTTTAGAGGTATACTGTAGTTAAGTAAAGACTGAATTTCATGATGTGAACCAATGTTTGAAAATATTTTTGCAAGGAGATAATTGCGTTCCTGTGATATTGGAGCTTGTTCATTTTGTGAATACTTTTCTCGAATCCGAATGAATCACATCGCACACCAGACCAATGAAGCCTACGAGATAGCAAACGTCTTGCGACGATATTTCCACGTAGGAATTCATCAGTCATTCCCCAATAACGATATGATATTGATTAGCTTATCTTTCTGACGAAAATTTCATTGGCAATATTTCAGACTACCTTCATCCGTTCGATTGAGCTTCTCGCATTTCTATGTATGGAACGTTATCCAATAAAATTCAACTGGATAATTAGATTCAAAAAGGGCTTACAAGTTGACTCTCTATAGAGACAACCTGAGTGAAATTAAATGCCAAAAGCACATGCAAGAGCTTTTCATATGCATCTATCCATGAAATATATAATATATAGAAGAGGCACGCGTAGTGCACAGGGTTAATTATTTTCTATGCACGGAGGGCAGTTGTATATAGTTGCCGCACAGGGCTTATCGGTTGGTTAAGCGAATACCGCAACTCTGCGGTTCTTCTGTAGGGATCGGTTAGATGGGACAGGATCGTGCTGGTGGCATAGGAAATAGAATGAGGGGACGATATCCATCGGGGTGTGCCAATGGTAGCAGTATATAGATATAGGTGTGTCAGATAGGGGTCGTAAGCCAAACATAGTTTAACTCGAATCGCTAGTTGCTAATGGAGTCGTCCGTCATAGCCCAAACGATTCTAGAGTCCATATAGCATATAGAGAGAATGCCCACGCGACGATGAACAATCGCGTTAATTGACCGGCAATTTCCTGAGTAAACTGCAGATCCATATGTTACAGTTAAAATGAAATATTTCAGTTTTAATGTATATCGGTAGAGAATGGGCAAATAATTTTTTCGAATATTTTTTTTGTTCCTCAATCAATAGTATTATTCCTGATCTTTCATGGATAAGTTATTATTGAGTATTGGTAATCGAAATATTGTCTAACATGAGACTGATTGAGAGGATTTTGTCAGACATTGCAGGGTGACTCAACGATAGGTCGAGACGGCCGATGATGAATGCATCACGTTGTCTTGTTAATGGCAGATTGTTCCTCTCTATCCACCAAAAATATTGCAGGCATAATATTTGGTGAAAAGGAATCCCATATAAAGACATTCAATTCGTCATCAACATTATCTTGCGGTCATTGTCGTTTAGAAGATAATTGACTTTTCAGAAAATTCAGTACATCTTATGCTGACGCTGGATCAATGAGTTTATTGACATGAATGGTTGGGATCGATAGAATTGTATCAAAGAATTACCTCAATAAATTATATTGTCCATTTTATTGAGAATATACGAAATATAAACACAATGGTATAATTTTCATTTGTTCTTCATGGTTATCCTCCTCTTGCAGTACTAACTGTTTTGATGATGTTTGTAAAGATTTATTTATTATGAAGAACAATGAAAGCACGTGAAAGCATTCCTTTGTAATTTGAAAATTTCATGACGTGGATGAATCGACTATTTAATCTGTTCAATGAATTCACGTCAATCAAGATATTTATCGTGCTCTCGGCGTGTCCAGTGAAAATATGCCATTGGAGTGTTATTGGTCTTGAAGGATATTCATAGATTAATAATGTTACATCCTCAAAAGAAGTTTAAATTTCTGCGCTTACATGGAAGAATGATGACATACATCTTGAATTCGACTTCAAGTATCATCTTCCAAAGAACAATTTTTCGTTTCCTGCTAAACGAGTGAGATATTGCGACAAATTACTACTCGAAGATTGAGTGTTGTTTGTTTACATTGCAAGAGCAATAGTGGTTGTACATGTGAGTAGTTTTCACCCTTCATTCTATCATGAAATACCTCTACGAAAATCATAAATGATTCTAGGTTGTTCCTTCACTTGTGCAAAAAGTCCAGTCGTTCTTTACTGTTTCTTCTCTTCGTAATTTCCTTCTCGAAATTCCACTTTACCGATTGCGATTATTTGTTTTGTCCGAATAATTCATAACTCAATCGCAATCATGTTCATGATGAGTTACATCAAGAAAAGAGTAATAATTCCCCATTGAGAATTTGTTCCACGAAAATTATAGTGAAACAATTATGTATTGATCTATTTGAGCCAAATATTTATTTATACATTGATGTTTTCAAGATGGAAAAGAATGTATACCAATTGAATTGAGGTACGCGCATGGACTGCACTATTGAAAAAGAAATAAGAGACACCGACTTGTAGAATTGTGAAACTGCTCTATGGTTATTCGTAGGTATTCGTAGAGTTCGATATTTCCCAAGAGAAAACGTCAAATGGCAAGAGGTTCGCGCTTGTTGACTTTATGATTCAATCAGGAAATCAAATACACTGTGCAGCTTTTGATTTTATCGTAGGAATGAATGTGATTTTATATAAACCTGTTGAGTTTGTTCATTTATTTAGACAACTTATATTTCTCTATTGAAACCATTTACTGGAGCTCTAAAATTATGCGATCGATCCATCTCAGGCTTAATTGATGCATGGGGAAATAATGGAGCTAGGCCACCAATTTGATGGCCAATGAGGGTGAATAAAATTATAAGAAGAGTAAAAGAGTACCTCTCCCTCCAATATTTTGTGTCTCTCCTTAAAAATATGAACAAAGTTGTCTACAGAGCTCTGCGAGTTACTTACTCGAGTATACTATTCAATTTAGTTCAATTACACATTTTTTTAATCTATTTTATGAAGTCGTCTAGGAATTGATGAGAAAAATTCAACAGTGATTTATTTTTATTCAGGTGAAACTGGGTAGGGTTTGTTACGGTCAGACAAGTAATACAACTATGATAAAACTATTATTTAGATACAAAAAAGATGACGTCTGTCTTCGGCATATTTTGCATTTATAATCAGGAATGTTTTTTATTTTGTTTTCATTAGAATTTTAGTTAGTAGGCGGATTAAAATAAAAAAGGAAGGAAGCAAAAACCGAGGAGGAAGAAAAAAATGAAATAGAAATGAAAGACATTTCAGTATGACAGGAAAATTGTTCTGATGGTAGACTACATGGACAATGCATCCCCGGTAAGCCAGTATTAGCCCAGTTGCTATATCCAAAATGCTCCTATCCCCTTCTCACTCCAGCCATTGCTGACAATTCACCCTTACCATTCTCCCCTGTATGCCGAGTACACCGCTCGAGTTACCCTCGTTGTCCCTTTAGCTAGCTCACTCCATGTTCACCTAACTCGTGTAGGGTCCATTACACTCTCACTTTGGCTGCTTACCAGAAAGCACTTCAAGAGTAGGAGCTCTCGTCGTTTTCACATTCCACATAGCTGCGTATACCAACTCTTGAAGTGCTAGTGAGATTATTCTCCAAATCTATTCCGACTATTACCTAAATTTACATATTGAATATTAATTTGATTATTCCTCACGATAAATGTATGCAAAATAAGAAATCGAATGAGTATATACTATGATATTTCTTCTACACTGACAAAAATGAAATTGTACTTTTTGGAATTATCTTTGCTAATGAACACCCGAAACGCTCGACGAATAATTTATCATCCAACTGTGGCACAATAGTGAGTAAATTACAGTGCGACGAAAAAAATTTCTCGCCATAAATGAGAATATATAAACGATCAATGTGCAGGAAATGTATATGCAGAAAATTTTGTAATATTTATTGATTATGATAATTTATGATGATTGGTTTTTGTTCCCTGAATATATTTTTGCGGTTGATGGAATTATACGCAGTAGAAATCAAAGATACACCCATGAGTCGTAAAACGATACAACTGAAATTATTTATTATCAGAAGAGCTGAGCGCGGAATACAATAAGAGATTTTCAAAACTACTGAATATATTGAATCGTGCTATGTAGAAATCGCATATCAATAGTCAGGTATTGTCCAAAGAATAAAGGTCGAGTGGCAAAGTCACGTAGCGCATTACGGAAATAACATTATAGGGAAGCAGGAGGTAGTGAGTCAGTCACTTTGATCGCGTTACCAGATCAAGTCTGAGGATTAGGGGCGATCCCGGGTCTGCCATCATGCTCCCTTCCATTCTCTTTCGTAACTTCATATTATTATATATATATACCCAATATTTCTGTTTCACTCAAGTGTATTACATGAGGGCGTAGCGAAACTCAATATTTCCAAACCCTCGATCTTTACCTTACTCAACGTGGCCGATAGAATTTCATCACATTGAGCAAAAAGTTACGTGCCGCTGATGTACTTGTCTTATATACGATGGTGCACATACACTCAGTCTGTATAAAATTTCGTCTTCCCGTGTCTTCGAATACTACAAACAATTAACAATAATTATTTACTTACGGAATCAGTTCGATGAGATAATAAAATTCCAACAGCGGCACTAATCAGTTATTCATCGCTATTGTCTATCACTGAGTTGGCGAATGTATTTGTTTTTATTCATTGTAGTGGGTTATTATAAAAAAACACACCCGGTCACGAACAATAGGCCACTAACGCTACGTCACTGTTTTTATATCAATATTAGACTGGTTTTATTGTGGAACACATTTGGATTGTTCTAAATAATCAATTAAGAATAGATGAATTTCAATTCATTCTGCAACAATGAACAAGCGGAACTCTCAGTCATGACAAATCGTCAATGTATCGGATATATTTTGGAGGCGTATTATCAAAAAAAAAATTTTTAAATTGGTAGAATAAATTGAAGTTTATCACCGGATGAATAGTTATTGAAATATATAATAATTGTGAAAAGTTGAAAAGTAGTTCAAACGTTTCCGTGACTCTCTCGGAGAGTTATCACTTGACCAATATCTATAAATATGTATACAAGAGCATACAGCTGCTTCATTGAAGTGAGGAATATGTGAATGACGTAATGCAAAATATGTGCGACCTCGAGTAACTGATAAAATTCATTATATCGACGTTCACTGAGCATCTAATTTTGTTCGGCACAGTTTATTACACCGTATAAGTCGTCTGACCATAAGTCACTGAAACTACTCCAAACCCATTGACTCACGCTCGTTTATTTCTCACATTCACTCATACGTGTGCATTTACTTCTTTTCTACTTTTAGTTATCACAGTAAAGTCTTGAATATATATAAAATGAAGTAAAAATACGAAATAATGTTTTAGTGATGCAATAATTTTCACTACACAGAATCCTTTGGAAGAATGACACACAGTGGATGCACGTAACACATTGAGACACAAAAGACAACTAAAAGCATCGAAGTTCATATCCCGATAATGCCATCTCAGGTAAATCGACTTTCTCTCCCTCTCTTGTGTCAAGTTTATTTCGAAACGACGATGGATATATACAAACGAGAAAAATCTTGAGAGAATAGAGTCGCCAGGAATAGAAAGTGGGTCAGAGTGGTTTCGTGGGATTCGTTGCCGGATTTGAAGAGGGTCGTGTCCGGTCGTGAGCCATAGTGAAAAAGAAGGGAAAAGGTGAAAAAAAAAAAATAAGTATGACGATGCAGGTGGAAGGGCACAGCGAAGTGTATAGAAGGTCAAAGAGGTCGCAGTTCGAGGTCGATCGGGGGTTGAATACATAACGAATGCCCGACAAAATTTATGAGCATGTCTTTCCTAAAGTGAGAAGGGGTATGGAATCATGTGGAAAGGTGTGACTAGAGCTTTCCGTACGTGCCAGTGTAGACTCTAATCCATACAGCGGTGAGATATCGACAGGGAGATTTATCTCGAGGTGTGAAGTGTGAGAGTTGTGGATGGTGGGCCAACAATATGGGACGAGTGACCGCATGAGCAAAATGAAGAGTATATATATATATATATGGATTCATGGCTGTATGGATATGTCTATGGAGGTGAGTTAGTTTGAATCAGCCAGGGAGTTTTCACATCGGCCGAGCTTTCGCTAAGGGGAATTAAATTCACATTCCCTTCTCTACTTCTATTCCGATTCGAACCGTATATTTCAGTGACATATCTAACTTTATAGAAATTTCTCTGTGTGTTCCAAAAGCCAAAACTATTATTGATTTCATCAATTACGTATAATACTCCATTTCAATGTCGTGTAATTCGTTTTGTGTCATATTTATGATATGACGATTTGTCCAACGATGTCATCCAACTGACGTTATAATGCTAGATATATTTGCGTAAAGAGAATTCTTTCTAAGGCTTTTTCTCTCTTTGACGGTAAAAAGTGGTTTCAACTTCATGTGATTAAAAATGCATCAGAATTTCTGTTTTCTTTATACTAAAATCTCTTCACAAAACATAATAGGCTGTGAGAAAAATGATGGGACAGAAGAGCAAATGTCTGCAGACGTCTCTGATCATTTTGATGAGCATCTATGGATTCAAAAAATATCTTGACAGCAGAAGTCACGATGATGACAAAAATATATGTGTATACGCTATAGCTTTTCTTGGTCCTTCCGCAGTCGTGAGAATTGAGGATGTAGATCAATCAGTTATAGAGATCTCTGGAAAGTTAGGGGGGATCCACAGATGTGTGTGTGCGTTTGGATGAGCATTCAGAATATGACTCCCAAAAAGTCCAAATGTGCCATAGAGTAGCCGAATTTCAATTGCCCGAACGGATGAAAAATACATATTTGAATAAAGTTTTAAATATTTTTTCACGTAGTTGAATACTATTGTGGTAGAAAATTTGATTTATCCGATAAATATCATCAGATTAAATGATTAAGTCATAATCCACCCTATTTATTTACAGATATTTATTTGAATAGTATATTTATGTTTTCCATCAGAGGACCCGACTATTTTTTACAACATTATCATATATATCAATAAACATTTATCATATATTTTGTTGTATGTGCCACACACTATTTCTTATCACATTTTTTTTTCTTTGATATACTGGAGGCGACAAGAATTAAAGGGTGAATGCATATATATTTCATACATAGTGATAAATGTGTTGAATTCACCGCGATATATATCATCAAGACGTATGTATCTTTCAGTCGTTTTTGGTTATTACAATGGATCCCGTGCATGCAACATTTTTTAAGGGTGCTGTAATATTAAATAAAAATGTATCTAATAAAAAATGTTTCAATGTATCTATCATTAATGATATGATTGCAATATACTATTAAATGAAATGAGTATGCTAACTCTGTAATCCATTACGAGTTTCACAATTGGCAAAAGGTCTAAGCTTGAATCCATCATATTGTCCTTTTGGAACACAATGAAGGTATGAGTAGAGTTTGACTGAAATACCGAGTTAGACACATGTAGCAAGAGATAAGACATTTTTATTCAGTAACAGTTGTACTTTCTGTTATAGCTAGACAATCATCTCAAATGAATAAAGCTATCGTGGCTGGACATTTTTATCAAAGGAATATTGTAGATTTGATATGGAATTCGAAAACTACTACGTACTCTTGAACAATTGTCTTATTTTTTATCAGATTTTTTTTCCAATACAATACTTTCGCGAGTATCAATAGGAAATTAGGGATTAGAATTGTGAAAATTATTGAAGAAGAAATAATCTCGGCTGATTCGGTAGAACAGACGAATTTACACAAAATATCTTGTTATTGACCCCGATATTTCGAAAATTCTCCAGTTACTATAAACTTCATACAATTTTTGAATTATAATCGGAGAAAAATGAGTTTTTTTAGAACAGCCACCGATTCCCGAGTTTGATGTTTTTACAGTAATTTTAGTGTAATTTCCTAATGGTTCGCTCCTGATGCATAAGTCTAATTTTTCCAAGAAGTGAACAACTCTACGCAGTGAGGCATGTATTCAATAAGAATTCATGAAGGAATCCATGTAGATAATAATAAAAGATATGTGGCAAAGATGTACATACATTTGACGAGGGTAGAATCGCACTTCGAGTCATCGCCCCCATCTTCAGTGATTCGCTCAGGGTCAGGATGAATACACCAGCGAGGGTGCTCGAGATGGAAGGGACGGATGGTATATATATTTAACCCTTCCGCTATTATTTCTACTGTCTCTCGTATTCCATGTCTTTCTGTTGTTTCTCTCTCTTTGGCTTCGGTCGCGCAGACTCGTCCCGAAGTTGGAATAAATGGATTATTCGTCCGCTCGACAAAGTACAATGTACAGAATATAGCGCACCACGGTCAATGTACAATGCGCGTAGTATTCGGTTGGGTAACGCGCCATGGGATGACGTTAATGTGATTCCACACTGAGTTGCGGGCAGGCTCTGTCCGCCAAGTTTGATAGTGGCTCGTAGTCGTGCCATTTCCTCATGTATATATTGTATTCACTTTCATGTTTTCTACAGTTGACAGACGAGAATTTCAGAATTTGTGAGCAACAATACTGAAGGATCATGGAAGGCAGCAACAATAATTCATGTTGAGGTGGTTCAGTTGCATTGGGTCATAATTGCTGCCAGACGTGCTTTATTAACCAATGAGATATTTGAAATTGTAAGTGAAAATTCAGTCAATTAAATGAGTCAGAATGAGATGAACCCGAAGTAATATAATTACAGCGTGAGAATAATAAAGTGATATGCTCATTGATACCCTCACTTATGGTTCATGACGCAAAAACTATCGAAAAATTGCTAACATATTTATAAAACGGTGAAAAGAAAGAAATCGACTTTGTGAATTAAAAAGTGTAAGTTTAAACTCCTAAGACTTTTCTAGCTCTATTCAGTAAAATCATTCTCAACATTTTCAGAATTGATCATTAGCTCTGTACTGAAGCTAAAGAAAATAAGAAATGTAATAAAATATTCAGAATATCATCATATGCAAACACGAAAACAACTGAATAGCATAGAAATGTGACAATTGGAAAACTATAAAATTCACTTTATTCTTTTGTGGAAAATGTGGAAACGAATTTATCATCGAAACTATTCCTGTTTATATGGGCTGATTTGGAGTCGCGTAACCGCAAATACTTTGCCGAAGTTAGTTGGTCGAATTTTTTTTTTCTTTTTCATCTCGTTCTCAAAACTTAGAAGTTTGATGCTGATATAATTGTATTCAACGTTTAATGCGCTGTTTAACTTGTACATGCATGAACTTCTCGCGAAATTTGTGATGGGTATCGGTAGCTTTGCTTGTATTCTGAAGTAGTATTTTTAATTCCTATTCAAACATGGTATGAACATAAAACATATGTTCACAACCCGCTCGAAAATCACAGACACGCGAATTCTTTGAAAGCGAATACCCGCGGGCAGTTATATAAACACTGTAACTCTAGGTCGTGAAAGGATCTGAGCTGTGTGTATGTATGTATATATATATATATATATAAAATAGTGAACGTATTCATACATGTACAAAAAGTGTGAGAGAGCGGTGGAGGAAGGTGAAGCAACTGAGAGGAACGTATACATATGCTGAGTTATATATGACGACAAATAGAAGCTTGAATCTATTTAATCTGTGTTCACATAAACAACGAAGATGAACATGGAGAGTGAGTGACTCCGCAAGTTGAATATACATACATTTGGTTGTGTATCCGATTGTGGACAAGAGAAATTTGGGATGGATGAGAAAGTTGAAGTCAAACTGTAACCATCATGGTTGTGTGGTTTGAGCTCATATTATCCAGTTATCCGCTGGGGTTTAAAGCCCGTGCAAACGAATGGATATGGCATATACTCGCAAGCGGAAGAGATTCTGTTGATGATATCTGTTCTAGTCAGATTGCTTTATTCTCTTCCCCTTATTTATGGCAACTATTCTTACCTTCAATTTTCTTGAACCATCATTTATTTTGCGTTCGTTATTGCATTTGTTGCCAAACCATTTTCACATGTGAAGGATTTGGATGTTGAAAAATTTCTTTGTAGTTTGAAGCTCGTTGATTTTTTGTTTTTGATCTCGGTATATAGATATAAATATATAAACTATTGGAATCAAAACTTTTCTTGAAATACTATTCTAATTATAATTGACTTTTGATCAGATAATGATAGACGAAGTCGTAATGTTGAAAGTTTGATTTGAACTGAGCTCGAGTGTACGATGTCGATGAACTGTTCAACTTTGTTATTTGTATGCAACTGCGCTGGTGTAAAAGCGGCAGAGCCAGTTTTTGTATAAAAATTATTGACGATGATAGAGCAATGTTAGCAATTCTGATGAAGTTTGACAAGTGGAATGCACTAACGTCTACATGTATGGTGCATTGCTATTGGGGAGAATGTGCTAGCTCTAAATTATTGACATACAAGTTCAAAGGTTTCAAGTGGTATTTAAATTGTAAAATATAAGCTCATTGTCTAATGAACTTATAAAATACACACACATACGTAGACATCATTCAATTAATTTGAAAAATGTATCCCAACTTCTGACATCGTATCCATCTTCGAGGTGATCATGAATTACAAAAAAGTAATTGTATTTGCGGAAATCTCTATTCAGATCGGTAAAATTCTCCGAATATTTTCTTTTCATGATCAATTTTCGTCATAACCAATGTATTACGTAAAAGTCAGTTTGATGCAGTTATCCTAGCAGCACCCACGACATCCAGAGATGTTTGTGTGGTTTGAATCTCATGAAATCTCCAAGATTCTCTCACCAACCAAGTTTACACCACTCTACCGCGAAGTGGCGGCTTTTGGGTTGAGCTCAGGACTCCGTGGAACTTCCGTAATGCGTTAATCCAGCAATGCGGACGTCCAACGAATGAATGAAGGCGAGTCGACTCTAACTCCCTAGGTAGATATAAAATTTCATCGGTTTTGGCGATTATATTTAACCCACGATTTCGAGGTCCATGAAAAAATTCTATTGTGTTGCCCATGACGTAATATAAATTTATTCATCGAAAATACAACATGTTATTGAGACAAAAAAACAGGCCAATCATTATTGTTCTCAAAATCAAATGTTGAGTCGATATATATATCTGAATATTATTAATCTACCATCGGAGATGGTATCGCAAGTCATTCATATTGACAATGCAGCGGTATTCGATAATCCCCGAAAAATAACTAACTTGAAAATTCTA
This sequence comes from Meteorus colon, assembly GCA_030523085.1. Lineage (NCBI taxonomy): Eukaryota > Metazoa > Arthropoda > Insecta > Hymenoptera > Braconidae > Meteorus > Meteorus colon. The sequence continues at coordinate 55,596 of JAPYZH010000190.1, read as the reverse complement.
TTCTGCATGAAAAACAGCAGAAATGTGTCAAATGATAACAAAGTAGATATATTCATTAATGATATTGAAAATCACTAAAAGTTAATTGAAATACTTCATGAGAATAAAATCTACCTGCAGTATTCGGTGAATTTTTCGGCGTCCCCAACTACATAAGATCTTACGTTCACTCTGATGAATATGAAATAATAATTTATGCAATATAGGAGACATTTTGTGTTGAATGATACGAATAAGGGTAGAAGAGAGAGTTTTTTATTAATAACTGATGCACAGTATTATTAGGTTAACGGAAACATTTTATAGATATGACTTCATGATGAGATTTCATGACTCGAGCACTCATCGAATCATGGGGAAGAGGAAGAGATACATGTCGAAGACGTTACGCCAATGAACGGGTGGATAGAAGTGCCTTTGGCTTTATGCCGCGAGTTAGGAAAGTAATAAGTTAGGTTAGCTCGGTGCACGGCACGTACTCTCGACGTTCAGCGTGGTTTCACGAGTCGCGAGTGAACAGAAGAGAGAGAGAGCAAAGGAGAGACGGATGAAGATAGGCGACTGAAAATAGAAGAGGGGGTTGGGAAAGGATAGAGAGTCTGCATGTATATAGTGAGAACTATAAGGTTGAGGGTAAAACTGACATAGCAGGTTTAACTCCAAGCGCGCGAAAACGCAGTTCGGTGCGGAGCGAGACGTAAACCAAACTTTGTTTGTCACCAACGCCATCCTGTTGTCTCTGTACTTTATCTCGTCTCCTCAACTGCGCGGTTCATGTGCTACCATCCCTAGTGTTAACGTTACTCTGTCACTTCCCTTTCCTTGTATTGTTCATTCTCTTATCACTGGTGTACGCTTCACAAAATGATTTCATGACTGCGACATTGAACTTTCATGTTCTTCACATGGATTAAATATATGACACGAGAAATATCTGAGTGATTCATCAACAATTCATATCTTCGTTCCGACTGTTACAATTTGGGGTGATTTCCTGAACATCGCAAAGTTCGAGCTTCATGTTCTTGAGTCTGCCAAATTGTCAATAGCTGTGATAAGAAAAGTCTGAAAGATTAAACTCATGAAGTGATTGGTTACACACCCACCATATTATCATAATAAAATATTTTATGTTTTCTCTCTTTTGTTTCAATCAATTGCAAAATAATGAAATTGATCTTGATCTAATAACTTCTGAAAATTTGCCTGCAGCTATGAATGCAGTACATTAAATAGTTGATTTCAAATCGTGTGTGATACGCTTACATCACTTTCTTGGCTCTCATTTTGACTCGTATAATGCATTTCAGGTGAAATCAACGACGATGGTCCTTCATCATTCTCACCATAAATATCGAGATATAAACTTGATCTCTGATAGAAATCAACTCATAGATCCCGTATCAATTTATGGTAGGTCACATTATATATGTGTGAATCATATATTTCAATGTAATTGGCCGAATCGAATGACTTTCAATAAAAGAGTATAATCTAAAATCGTTCATGTTTCATTCATACCTGAATTTTTACTGTATATTCGGAAGAGGAATATCACGGGCTATCGTACTTGATAAGTTTGATACATATAAAAAGCAATAAACTTTTCATTGCAATCGGCCACTACTGAATTTTTTATTTGGGTTCAGAATTCTATAAGGGGAGAGTTTATTCACGTTTATGAATTTATTGTATGTATCGACTATGGGGGATATTTTATCATGGTCTCGAGTTGTAAAAGGTGTGAATACAATTTTTTATAGATATGGTCATATTGGTCTTCAACATCGCAGTATGGCATGAAATTTACTCTGATATAATTGTTTCCGATAACACTCTATCGGTAGTTTCACACATCGAATAATTACCAGCTATGAATATCTTTTGGGCCAGTGTTAAGTGACTGTCCATATTTTCGTGTATCAAAGCACATGTGAGGTATAAACGTCGATTTGCGAAACATTAAAAAAATTCCGTAGCCGATACGCGACGACTCATTTTTTACCAAAAATATATGCCACCAACGAGTATTCGCGACAAGCTGCCACCGTTGAACTAATATTTGCGGCGGTGTGAAGTTTCTTAGGAAACTGCATTGACATCGGGATTAGTGAACCCATGGAAAAGATGAAACAGGTGTGTGTGGTAAAAGGTGTGGAAGGAACAAGAGTGCCAAAAGAAAAAAAATGAGAGAAAGGAGACGGAAAGTTACCAATCGATATTGAAAATAAGTCAAATCGAAATCTTGTCCAACTTTGTAGCGCGCTCCATAACTTCCATCTCGAGTTATTTTTAATTCTCAAGAAGAGTTGAGAGAAAAAGGAGCAGCAAGATTATATGTACCTTGCAACTACAAAGTGAATATAGTATTAAACTGCGGTTCAGTTGATCAAAGTTGCTATATAATACACAGTGAAGATTGAACATATAGACAATGCGATTCCTCCAAGAACACTTTTATTAATTATATTATGATGATACAATTTTTCAGGTCTCAATAATTAATACGTAAGTTAAGTCAAGTGGAGACACCTAGCAACTTTAGTGTTGCCTCAAGAGTAGTTGTGACTGGACGCCGCTCAGCAGTGTGATCAGGGTCATTTCAATCACGTCGGAATACCGTCGTTAGTCGACTGCTTGAAAACGCGTCACAATTTTGATTAACCTCCAAGCTTCCAATTATCGCATTTAAGCTCCTGAACTATAAGACAAGTCTGTTGTCATATGCGTGCTAGTGATAATGCGGAGCAAGAAGATTATCCAAACCAGGGATGCTCTAAACTCTTATGCGGTTACTATCCCGGAATATATGCGATTTCTTCACGAGGCTTGAGAAATCTCAATTTCCCAAAAACCGCGTATGTACAGACAAATATATGTTGTAAGGATGATAACAATGATAATCAAAATGATAACAATGATAATAATAACATACTGGTTTTGTGAAGTATGGTTTTAACCTATTGCGTTTATTCTCTCGTCTAACCGAGTTCTATACCTATATAGTCATCCGCGTTATCCAACACATTCTGTGCGGTTTTGCATCTATGTGGGTGCCTAGCCCTAAATAAAATGGAAGAATTCCAGTGGTACTCGCACAACATCCGAAGTTAAAATTCAGCATCCTTCTCATATCTTCTAACATTCCGACCCTCCAATGAAGAACTTCGCAAATCAATATATTGCCTATTTAGTTCTACGAAATAATGTGAATAGTTTTTGCACCTTTCATTATTCAGATTTTATTAAATGTACATGGAGAAATATACTCTTTATAAAATTTACAATAAACGTATCAATGAACATTACAAAAATTAGAAGCCCGAAAGAAATTCAAAGCTACATTCTGTACTTTTGATTTAATGAATAGTGAATTTTTATTAGTTATGAATTCATTATGTTCTCATTATTTGCACGTGATCTCTCATAAAGTTCATAATAATAATCTACTATTCTTAACATTGAACACAAGCTGATGTCAAGTGCTGATATGAAAGCTGAGATCATTTTTGATGATTTGCAAAGACGATTAGCTTCTCTTCATTCCAACAATCAAGTTCACAAGAGAGAGAGACGGTAAATGATATTTAATATTGATAAAGTATTCACTCGGTGAAAAAATATTAATGATTTGCAGCACGGTTTGTAGTATAGCGAACCTGAATATGATTGATTGTTTTTTTTTTCTACATCAAACAGAAATGGAATATATTCATTTATTATTTCAGGAAGATAAACTTTTCCTGGCTAATTTGAGATTTTTCTTTTGCCTGTAGTATAACCTTTGACGTATAAGCAAAAAAAATAAAACATATATATAATGAAAACTATGGTCGAAAACCATCACAAAGCTGTTTACACATGAACACTCGTTGAATGGTTGCCCTCACTGTTATTTCACATCTAAAGGTACAAAGCGGTTTTCATCTAAATGAGTTGCAATACCGATGCGTAAAAAATTACATGGGTTGGCGAAAAATCGAGAACAAGAGTGATGTAAAAGTTTCGAGTGTGGAATAGGAAATGTTAGTGACACGCACCGGGACAAAGAATCCTTTAAAGTCGACGCAAAATTGTAGAGAATTTCCTATCGTTTTTGTGTGTTTATTTTTATTACCATTTTTTTTTTCTTTTCTCATTGTTACAGCTTGTTGTTTTGATTTTTTCGGTATTTTCATCAGTATCCGAAGCTCAGATGTAGTGGAGGCTATAGGTTTCCATTTGATAAAATTTTATCCAGCATGCCTCAGGTCAAGCGGCTTTTGGTAGACAGGCTGGTTCGGACAGCTACCATGGAAGCACTGAAGAATCTCTTTATACTTTGTATAACCATCCTTTATACATTCCCTCATCTGTTGCATTGTTTTTATTCTTCATTTTGTACGTACACACACACTTTTGTTCCCCCAATCTACCTGTTTGATGCACAAACAAATGAATTTTTCATTGGCTAACAAAAAAAATTAATATGCATCCACTCAGTATAAATATACATAATCATATCCTTGTCAGAAATATATGTTAAGTATTTCACCATTATTAATCAGGGTTTCACTTGCGAATGACTTCGATACCTATCTTCACTCATTTTTGACAGGAGTAGTTATTCGTGTTCAACTGTATTTACTATATCTCACATGAGTTATAAAGGCGACGTCGACTCGATTTTGTGCTATTTTGGTGATCAACACCAAGGATAGAAGATTGTGAGTAAATTTGCGCAAATATTTGTCAACCTCAGCGAGTCAACACCTCGGTACATCCAAGAAACACGATACAAGTTTACAATGTACACGGTAGAAAATACACTGAAATTATGTGACAATTGAATGAACTACCCTAGCAGAAATCGAATAATTTCAATCAATAAGTCAGATGAAGAAATTGTACAGAAACTTTTGGTTTATTCTCAGATATACTATTTTGGGATTAAGTAAATTGGGACCTTGTAAAATCCCCTACGTGGAACATGATGCTCTGCTTTAAAATCGATCAATCTGAACTTATACGAGTGTAGAAGGTGTTGGAAGAATGAGAACAACTATTATTTGCAAGAGTTTCAAGAATTTAACATGGATATCACCGATCGCAAGATATTATTACTAATCAGAATCAGACATTGAGAAGAAGGTAAATATATATATGTTACTCTACATTTGTACGTAGACTCAAAGGCGTACAAGTCAAGTTGTTGGTTCGGATTTTATTAGAAATACTTCAATAGGCATCAAGTCATCCATTTCCGTAGAATTCATTTGCTATGGATCATAGTCTTCGGCTGGGGGTGTTAAGTAACAGGAGTGGAATCGCGCACTGTTGCGTCTGAATATAAATTATTGAATGTTACAGAATCTACATCTAAATTTCTGAAGTTCGTTGAGCACACATATCACAACGGATCAAATTAAATATAAAAAAATATTTTTGGTAAATTCACGTTGAATGGTAACACAATTTATGCATTCTGAACTTACTTTAACAGTCAAGAGATCTTCCAAGTTATTTTATTTAAAAAGTTACGGGTTCACCCATACGAAGGATACTTCAGTATACCAGTGGACTATATACACTTAACTGGTTTCCCTGTCACCCTATCAGCATATAGCTCGTGTGCAACTTTATCTTTTCGCCCGTTGGCCCCGTCATCTCTCAGCACCGCAGTATCACCCCGTGAGAATAAGAAATACGATATGTACAGACGTGTACCTTCGCTGTTCTCTAGAGATGTTAAAAGTTTTGCAACCTGCCAAGCCAGACATTCGTCATTGAAAAATCCAGAGAGAAAGAAAATAAAAAAAAAGGGAGAATGCATGAGAACAGAGAAGCTAAGACAAGTGTAAGAATTATTTAAATCCGTTAATATTGACGTTGAGAAACTGATCATAGATTGAATTGATATGACAATTCTCAGAAACTCTCTCCATATCAAGTTTGATATGGAAATTTGTGTCATCGAACAAATTCTGTAACCTATTATACTTTTCCATTTTCATCGCTATGGTATCATGGTGCGTTTATGTGATCGATAAATATCTCCGCCATACAATTTTACGATTGTTTGAACGATTGTGGTTGGTGCGTTTTGCAATTTATTACGTCTCAAATAAACACGTCCATGAAAGAAGGTTTGATTTGATTTCCACATCATGAATAGCCTATGTCAATGCTCAATGAATAAAATTTCAATATTGAATTAGTAAGCCGATACAATTTGTACTCTCTAGTGCGTTGATGTTTAATCCAACATTAACTCATGTCTTTCAAGTCAATTCCATCAGTTATTTCCATTGTCATACTCATAAAAATGAAAATTACAATTTTGGGTTTCTTGGATTTATATAGCGTGGTGTTGAGCAATGAGAGAGTGCTGGCAAGACTTTTAATCTTACGCAGCTTAAAATCAGCGTGTTAATCAATCCTGAAAGTCACAAGAAATTATCGTCGCAACTTCCAAGCACTGCGCACATGATAATATAGCAGTGACATCATGATGGCTTTCATATTCATTCGTCACATTGTAGACTGCTGTGTTTCAGTAACATTTCATATCTTATCTCTGTGATTGTGGTTTTTGGATTTGTATCTTGAGCATCTAAAATTATTTTATAGTTTAAAAAAATATTGTTTTTCATACACCTAATTTGCACTATGATTCGATTAATGGCGATTATCATCATTGTGATTATAGCTCTGAATTTATTGTCGCATTCATGTAGAGTATTTTGCACTATTTACACATTGATCAATTAGTGAAAAAAACATTATCTTGAGCCATAAGCACAAGTTTCTACTTCCACGAATAATTTTTCAGTTGAATGAAAAAATTAAACGAAATACAAAAAATTTTATTGAAAAATCAAGCTCAAAAATATTAGACGTTGATGACGATAACGATGTCTACTGTTCGAGTGATTTTTCTAATTCTAATGATCTCATTACAAGATTTAAGGCCAGCAAAGTTGTGAAATGAGCGCTAATTGCATGGTAACACCCGATGATTAATAAACAAAGTTTTCATTGAATGCTTCCGGCTGAAATCTGATAATTTCACTCTAACTCGTCAGCTAATTCAGCGTTCATTGCTATTTGTCTTCATAGATCTACAAATAATTATGAATTGCAGTTATGTGATCTATCAATGAATGATTGAGTAATTATCATCCTAATGCTGCAAGAAAACTTTTTCCCATGTTCGCCATTAATAATCTATTTTTTCTTGCAAAAGTAATAAAGTTCTCTTTCTTTTTTGAATTATCTGAGTTCTTGAAGTCGTTTGTCAAGATTTTATCGCGAGATCAGTTGATATTCTATTGTCCCCGAAGTTTCTCTTTGTGAACACTCGGTCATGAATAGCTAATGATTTTAGTTTATCTCTATAAATCATTCGACAAATTTCCCAGTTAATGCAAAACGTGCACTCACTTGGAATCTTCTCAGCAGCATATAATTCTACGATCAATATTTTCAACTAATTCGTGAAATTGATTCATCGTATTCTTTCATCACATACTTATCTATTGATGATCTTTATTCAAAACCAGTTGGAGATTAATTTACCTAGAATCGCCTTTGTCCTCTTGAACAGAAAAGAATTCGCAGACGATTACGAAACAATACTTTTTTCTCTCAATAGTCACAACCTGCAGACGACATTACTAATCCATCGTGTCTTCCACGACAAATCGCAACGTCTCGACCTGGCTTGCGTTACGTGATCTCGTAAAAATGTTAATAGCTACTAGCAGGATATCGCTAGCAGAATTCGTGGCGACCTTCCACACCTCTATATATCTATTTGCCGAAGGTGAAGCAACTTGAAAGGAGTATCTATAGGGGTAGATACGTGGCACCACGTGCTATGGATACAAGGAACAGAAGTGAGTTAGAGAGAGGACGAGAGAGAGAGAGAGAGAGAAAGTATACTCGACGAGACGAGCGAGACGACAAGATAAGCTTGTGTACTCTCTAGCTCGTCTACCCTCGGATTTTCATCTCGTCTTATTTTTCCCCTCTCTCCCCTCATGCGTCCCGTTGCAACACGACTGGCGTGCATCGGTCTATAGTATATCTAGTTTGCAGCTACAGACGCTATCTTCGCGCACTCAAGACTCTCTTCGAGTAAACTGCATCGTGAGCTTTCATCCCCCACTTTTAGTATTTTATTCTTCTTTTTTTTTCAACAGACGCTTGTTCGTCCTTTATTTCTTTATTTATTTATATATTTAACCTTTTTTTTCACACTCTTCCCCTTACGTTCTATACTCGTGAACACGCTATTTGTCCAGAGTTTATGACCATTTTGGAGGATTCAAGAAGTTATCAACTCTGTAGTTGATGACGTCTATTTTAGTGCCACGTAAGATTTCCCCTCCGTGAAGTTTTTTCTTTTCTGGAAATGAAACGTTTCGAGCATGAGTCGTGTGAAGAGTAGAATGAGTCTATGAAGTATATTGCGACATATATTTTCATCTGTAACGTGCTTTTATGCGTTCACAAATTGCTTATTAGTTGTCAAAAGTTCTGGTGAATGAGTTCATAAGGATTTCTTCCAACTTCACTTACATTTAACTGTAAAAAGTGGAAAATAATTGGCAATTCAAGTATCTTCATAATGATTTTTCTGAAACTGTGTATGATACAAAACCAATCTTGTAAGTAGATGATTTGTTTTTTTTCCTTTTCAGTTCGATGATGGTAAATTACTTGAAGCTAACGCTAGCAGAATATTCTAACTCAATGAGAAAAAAAAATTATAAGAAACAGCCATATATTCCAAATGCGTATGTCTGCTACAATGAAGAAAATTTTTTGAGAAACACAATGACGAGATTGTTGATACCTCTCTTGATCGCTGTTGATATTTTGGGAAATTTCATGTGAAATAATTGTATCAAAGAGACTAAGTTTCAACCCATATTTCATGGCGAGTAAATTTTTTATTCAATTCATTTTTTTCAATCAAAAAATTTATATAATTGTTCATTGCATGATACACATTTCATTATGGCTCTATTTTTTTCTGGATTACTGAATAACACTTTACTATGATGGGATTGGGCAGAAAAAAGGTATTTCATCTTCCACGCAAATCAGCGTATGATTATCCTTCTAGTTTATCACTATGTGGCATTTTTTGGCTTGTGACAGCAAGCGGGACAGTTGTGGTAGCTTTACTGTCCATCAATAATCAAAAATTGATATAATTGCCTGTTACATATAATTTTTCATCATCCCTAATTATTTGGATCCCATTCACGGTGAGTTCAAGTTTACCCTACGATTGAGATACTTCTAACAGTTATTACAGCTGAACGAAATTGTTGCACGAACAGTCATTTTTCATTCCAGTGTATATTAATATGGGACTCAAATTTATTCATGTGGAATGTTCCATACAATTTTCTCTTTGTTCGTGTGACATAAATCTGTAGCACCGGAGGATTATGCGGTTAGGTGGAGAATTGTCGCCGGTGATTTCGAACGAAGTATGGGCGCGGGTTATCTTTGGTTGCACTCGTTGGTCCCAAAGCTTCATATGTCAAGCGGTAAAGAGCATATATGGTATATATTTCGGTGACAGTGGTGAAGATATTCATTTAAGAAGAGGAGTTAAAGGACATACGCGTGCAACATTGTGGCTCCCCTCCTCCATTTTATTTTAGGAATTACTTCCCAGACAATAAAATCTCAACAGAAATACCTCACAAATAAAAAACAAATACGGTCTGCAGTCTGCGATTTTCAGAGTATGATTATATATGTGGTAGATTAATACCGATGGTGAATTCTTGGAAATTCTGTATTTCACAAAAAATATTTATTATGTTGACTAGGTCAAAATGAACCGAAAACTGAGAATTTATATCACAATGTGTGGACTTGGAACTTACTGTGGTTCATATATATGACGAAATAGATTAACTATTCCGCGACTATTGTTCACTACTCAACACAAAGAATTTCTTGGTTTTTGGGATACACGCGAATCCGAACATGAAGCCAATGTCTCTATTTCATTCGACGTTTGATGGATTTATTGACATGAGTAGAGCACGCGACGAAAATAAAGTTGGTAACTCAAAAGTACGTCGTGAATATTGAAAAATAGATAATCGATTAGTTTCACGTATATACTGATAACTGAATAACACAGATGACTATATGTAGAATTATCTAACATGATTGCAATTTACATACTTCCAAAAGTAAATCTATGTCGTGTAGTGTGAATCTGTAGATCAAGATAAAATAGTTGATTATTTTATCAGCTTTTTCGTTCAATTTTAATGATTTATAAGTGTAATTTTCACTTGCATGAAGATTTAAATGATATCGATATTCACTAACACGATATTGTAAGAGATTTCTCAAATGCGTTTAGGCATGACACCAAAATTGTGTTCTTAATGGAGAGTTAGATGAATTCAGCGTTATTCTGTCTTCTATAACATTTATATATCGCACGGAGGAACAACGAAATCTATAACCGACGCAACTACATTTATTATCCTTCTGTATGAAGACACAATCGTTTATATTGTGAAGATACAAATTTCTATCGAATCCAATTTTCTATAACTCTTTTACAAATGGATTGGTAAGGTGCGTATTTGTCATTGTCTCCTCTTCAGTGAAAACAGTTGAGACTGGAACTAACTTGGATGTTAGTTGAGGATCAACCAATCATTGTGACGTACCATGTCTACATGATAGGGATGGAGGTGAGTGAAGGGACTCGACGCGACCGTACAATTCAATGTTCACGCGCGTCTATTCGACCCACTTGACGTCACTCTCAACCAAAAACATCCTTTACACTCAATAATAAATTTACATCGATTGACGTCAAGAGCGGACGATTTCACGCATTTATTGCGATCAATTCGTCCGCTATCCATGCGATCTTGCAGTTTTATTTATATATATATTCTCAAGCAGGGGATGCTAATGAAAAATGGATGCTTCGAAAATATTATCGATTCAACCATATGACCTCATGTAGCTTCAAAATGAGCGATGCATATTTTATTATCTGTTTTATTGGTTTGAATAATGTACAGAGTTATGAATCTCTTACACTCTTGGTATAACTTTAATTGCAATTTTATGATTTTCATAACTATATTGTCAGAACATAAATTTTGAATGTAAAATCGACGTTCGATTCTTTCGAAGTGATACTAATAACAAATGTTATAAATAAAATGACACTCAACATAAACAGATTTGATGTGGAAATTATGTATGAATTCCATTACGCCATACTTCAGTCAATAATTAATTCATTGATTGGCCCAGAAGTTCAATTTGATGGTGTAAATATATTCATATCAATAACTAATTTATCACCGACATTCTGTTAATATAACTTGATTGAATACATAAATAGTCCATGATAAATACGTTTCAATAATTTCTCTGCAGTCACAAAAAAAAAGACGAACAGAGGGATCATTCTGGTCTACCATTATACAATGACATCAAAATAACGAACAATTCTTTGAGCAATTCCTCAAAAAGATAATCATTTCATCTTCGTCATTGTTATGAAAATTGGTAAATAAAACAATTGCGATTCTGGGATGAATCAGAAATATCTAGTGCCGCAATTTCCGAGGCGCTAAGTAAAAGAATCATGTGTGGAAAGTGTGAATATTAACTTGGAGATGATGAAACGAATCGCAATTGAAATTTAGTTGAAGATTGAGTTCATCATAAAAAATCAAATTATTATTGATGCTAGCGTAAAAAAATGTCAATATAAAGTAAGCAGTATGTAATCATGTTCACGATCTATCCAAGATATATTGGTCGACGTACCCTCAAGAGTAAAGTAGGTGTACAAGAGAAAGTACTGTGAAACCGAAAAAAAAAGCATTGTGCTCAGGAAGAATGGAAAAGTCATGTGGATGAGGACGAAGAAGAAAAAGTAGAGAAAAAAAATGAGAAATAAGTGAATGAGGACATCGAGAAATACCGCAGAAAAGTGAGAAAATATGTGGAAGAAAATGTTCATGGTTTCTTCTTTTCTTTTTTTTTTTTGCTCAGACGACGTTAATAAAAGCAGAAGATAGCTGGTGGAGAGACGACAAGACAGAGAGAATGATAGGACTGAAATTGAGAAGAGCAATGTCGGGACTTATGATTGGTTCATTTGATTTGCATCGGAATTGTAATCACGCGACATATGGTCCTGACAGTTTTATCACGACCAACTTGCAATCTCTTTGGCATATTGCTCGTTGAAATGCCCTGGCTCCATCATTTTTCCGATGAGAGAGAATGGTATTCATTTGATTGCAGTTATGATTATATTTTCTGGATTGCATAAATCATCACCATTTCGACATCAATTATCAATTGAGTCACATACTGTTCAATAGGTTTTTGATTCCACGAGTGAGCCTTTGCATCGATCATTTCCCTCTTGAGATGCTTTGCAATTCAACGGAGATTATAATCTGATCGGAATAATGCGAAAACTAGAAATGCTTCATCAATTATCTAAGAACAATTCACTATCAAACATTTACATTATAATTCATGTCAAAAAATTACATTACATCCTTTTTATTTCAAATAAAATACATTTTTCCCCTCAATTGTTCCTTATACCAACCGAAAGAGAAATAAAAATTACATTGAAGCGATCGCGCCTATACTCCAAGGCGCGTTCATTTGCTTACGTGATCCATGTCGAGGTTTCTATAACTGTCAATTGAATTCCAAATTATGTTCCCAATGTATAACTGCATTGCTAGAAAGAGAAGAGAGCATGTGTATTGAACGTTTCACTTTATGTTCATTCCACCCCTCGAATAAATTCATGAAATAATATTGTATATGGCTTTTTAGATTGACATAATCTCTCAATGTGTATCTGTGTGAAACATTTCATTTCCCGCTTTAATGTAGAATATTTTGAAAATCAGATTGACTGTTATTTTATCCTATAATGCATCGTCATCAGTCATGTATTTAACCATTAATTTAATTTGTAAACTGAAACTCATAGAATATTTCTCATATTACTGCTGCACATTGAATTAGAGAGGTGAATTTTTTTTTTAGCGCTGTTGCATTATTACCGCTTTTGTTGCTTTACCCACGTTTGTTTTGAGTGGACTTGACAAAAATAGTTGATGATACTCTACAGCCGTAACGCCTCCTCTCCGTGTACCACTTGTCAGAGATGCTCATCGGCACTCGTTTCAAGTTTCAAAGTAAATTTTAGTTTCATTAGACAGGATTCCACACGCATTAATGTGTTGGCACTTTATGGAGCGTTTGATTAATTAATGTTATTCATTACGAGAATAATTACTCGAATTACATTTTCGTAGAATTGTATTTATATACGATAAGACAGGAATTAAAGATTGGATCTTTGACCGCTTTCACACTATGACGTTTTCATCAGTTTTGAAATTTTATGTACAATTGATGTATTTGTTCCTGGGTGATCAAATCAAACGCAAATTTCTTCAAGCTTCGAGGGAAACAAGACGATACGTGAATGTTTCCACGACATGCTTCCTCATATGGATCCATAGACACTGAAGTATCATTATAGAAGATATACATAATCATTCGCACTCAATGAACTATATCGTCACTCTAATTAACCACAGAATATGCTCAACTAACCAGAACACGTAGAGGAGAAAAATCACAAAAAAATTGCAGTCGAACTCTCGGTTGAATTGTATTATAATATGAAAATATGAATGATACTGTGAAAGTAAAATTGATAAAATGAACAGCTGAATTGGCAGACCCATATTGCCGTGAATCACTGAAATTCTAAACATTTCATGTCACCCGACTTTTATGACATTCAATTACCCATTCGAGATCAAGCCCACATTATTTCATTATGATTTATTGAATTCACCACATATGATAATAACAAAAATAAACTGACATCCCGTTACTGATTGATAATCTCAGCGAAGCTGCAAAATTATTGGAATGTGAATCACATGAAATGATTCATCGATACAAATTCATCATATCGACGTATTATTTGCGCGATTACAGCTCCTAAAATATATAATAATTCTCCAGGCGAAGAATAGGAATTATGCTATGAAACAATTTCTACAACATTTTTTCTACAATTCTGGGACCAGATAAAACGAGAATTATTCGAAACATCAAAAGGCGTTTCATAATTCTGATCACGATTTCTCCGCATAGTATTTTTTTAATCCAATTCTTCTGTTGATGAAAATTAAAAATGTTATAATCTGTTGCTAATTGTGGTTGAAATTTGACTATCTTCAACGTATTATGTTCATAACCAATTATGGATGCCGTAGCTAGTGGGAATCGCTCGTCTGACTTAACTGTATATTATTTTTATTCTCGGTTCGAATGAAAATAGACATTTCCTAGGAATTTAGGAATGCATGGTTGAACTCTGCTTCTCTAATCAGCTGTTGATTGGGAAAATTCATCAATAATTATGAGGAGTTGGGGAAAGACTATAAACATAAAACCAAAAATAATCCGAAGATTTAAATGAGAATGACGAAATCTTAAAAGATAATGAAAGTCTGGATCTTTTTTTACAGTAGTCAATTATATAGTGTAGTGGATGAAATTGTACTCTGTGAACTATTCTTTTATTTTTATTTTTCCATTACATACTGCGTCCCTGATTCTTTGAAATATGAGAATCAGTCTGCATTTTCTGCCTGTTCCATATTTTGAGGTATTCATTGGCGACATAAATGAATCTGTGTAACAAATTTGATATGACACTGTTCGTAGTATCCGTGATTGGCTCCGAACCGAATGCTTGTTCAATCGATCAATGATAACCAACTGTGGAACCGGTCACATAATCTATCCCCAAAGAAAATCTCTCTTCGATAGTTTGTTACAACTCATTGTCTTTGATTGCACTATGAACCAATTGCAATTGTGAGAAAGTGACAGAAATATAACTGGAAAAATGTATTTTTTTTCCGACGCTAAATCGGGTAAAGCTTCAAATATCGCACATAAATGAATGTGATACGCTATACGGCAAGGTCGATGTGGTGATGTAATCTCATCATCGTCGGTCATTCATGACGCATGTAACAACGATTATTTAGGTGCATGTATCGCTGGCGAGGTGAGTGCCCACATGGACGCGGGTGAATATAAATTCTCTCGGTAGTCGATTTCCACCCACCCAATCTCATGTCCAATCATTCCTCCCACATGACTCACACAATAATAGTGATGTGGGTAACCATACACATTTGTTGCAATCATCATGCTATAGAAATTTGAATAGAAAATATCGTCATGAAAAATTGAAATCCGATTTCAATATTCTGTATTATTTCAATGAATTATGGAACATTTTATCTGATTTATTCTTCGATAACTCGTGAAAAATATATATTTTTGTTTTAATGAATAATGTGTGAAATAAATTAATTGAGCGGTGGAGTTATTAAAGTTGTTATTGACAACATCTATGTATACATAATAAACATTGAATATAACACGCTGTTGCGACCATTCGGTTTTCATTCGTTTGTTCGATTAAATTATTTTTTCGCCTATCAATATGTCATGAAGCGACGCACGTTGTGGGTTTACCATATACACAAATCTCTATATTCACATCCTACATACATGTATATTCATATATATATATATATATATGGTTTGAAGTATAAAAATCGTTCAACTGCATTGGAATAAAACGAGGCTTGTTTTGCGCTTCGGAGTTGTCGGCTTATTTCCCGAATGCAAATAACCGGAATAATCCATATTTTATGTGGAGTGACAACAACCTCCGTGCATGAGCGAATATCGGACGATGTTATGGCTTTATGGTACAAAAGTTTATCCCAAAACTTTAAAACTTTTTCCAATAGGGCCTGAATAATTCAAGAAATATACAAAAAAAAATCATAAAATGAAAAAATATCACAAATGAATTAGTTCTTTAAATGAGACATGGGCCCAATGATTGAAATACGAAGAGGTCGACTATTTTGGGACGCGTGAGCGCTATTATATTTTTTATGTTCTAATATATGTTCGTTGAGCCAGAGACGATTCATTCTGAGTGAAAATGAGATATAAACGCTTTATTTCACATATAATCTTGAGCAATTCTTATTCAAAAAGTTACTTTGACAACTATCATACATAGACTGAGTAGTGATTCTCTTGATGTGCCGCGAGAAAAATATTGATGCAAATTTCCCTGCAATCAGGCCAATCAAACGGTGATTGCAGAATATTGAATGAAACATCTCTCACCACAGGAGATATGGCGGTATAGCAGCCATGAGGGCATACAATAAGAATTATATTCTGGTCCAATGATGTGTTTTCTATAAAAAGTACAGCAATATAAATTTCTATTGTATTTGATTTTTTTTATACGCTCTGCTGGTTCTTGATATTCATACTAACATCCCTGATGAAGAGCCATTAGGACATATGGAAAAAGTTGAATTCAGGAAAGAATATTTTTTCCCATACTTTCAATTGGAAAGCTACATCAATTGAAAACGGAAGCTCATGTCCTCTATGCCTCTACAGGGGTACTTTTCATCCTCGACCTCTTTGAGATGAAGATTTTAGAGAAAAATCGAATGCTTTGAATCATCATCCTCGTGGTGCTGCTGATAAATTTTGCTGATGATATATACGATAATATGTTGGGATGGATTGTGATTTAGTTTCACCCTAGTGGTTAGTATGATAAAATAGTTGAAAATTGAAAACAAAGTAGTAAAATAAAACACGAATCCACCCAATGTCATATAATTTTATCCTCATTCATTTTCAAATTAAAATTCACTGCTGCAAAAATATTAGTTGGAGATATAGTTTCGTTTATTTAGTCAACGACTCAGTGAGTTATGTTTGAAGGATAGGAGAGAGTATAGAGAAAGCGAAGAGAGAAAGAAAAAAGTTTGAGAGTTGACTGCTCTTTTTTTTTTCTTCTTTTGCAGTTTATATATAATTTTTCTTCTTTTTCTTTTTTTCATTATGAGAATTCAAACAGAGTGGGTTGGCGAGCGTTCTGTGGTGATGGGAGACCGATTAAAGGCGCTGACGTTGAAAGTGGGTGGATGCTTTCGTTGCTCAGCTGGAAAATTCGCGGGTTAACGCAGCCAGGTGCCTGAAATAACGCCAGCGTATTTTCTTTCAATCCAGTCTGAACGGATTTCGTGTAGCTGTGGCGGTTTCATCGAGAAGGATGGTTTGGTATATACACGCAAATGTGAAAGAGGTGTTAGAATTCGAGGTAAAAAATAAAATGGAACTAAATGGAGAAAAAAAAAAGTGAGAGTGGAGAATGGAGGAACGTAAAGAACCAAAGGGTAGAAAAAGGATGCCCAGTTGCCTAATAGATTTATCGGAAATGTAGGCTTTAAAATACCATAATTCTCCAAAAATATTCAGAGATAATGGAATTGTAGTGGATTTAGTTCACCCTTTTGTACTTTCGGGCTTTATTTATGTATGAAATGTAACGCGTGCTGGGCGCTAAAATTTGCAGACCCGCGCCGATGCAACAAATCTCACGTTTCCCGGCCCCAACATAACTCGTTCGTTTCCATTCGACGCTGAAAAACTTTTCATTCCTGATTCCTCCACTCTCCGATTTATTCTCACATACGTGTCGCTCGTTTATTTAGTTCGCGCACACACGTTGATTCGCACATTTTCGAAACAATATTTCATCATTCAGGTATACACAATACGACGAACAACTTTTTTGTCTCAATCACAAATATTATCGTATCCATCTATTCTCCATTATATTTCACTTTTATCAAAGAAAATTGAACGCATTGGTTATCACTTATCGTATCACCGTACGCTCTTGTTATTCATAGTGAACTAGATGAGAAGGAATGATCATAACACAATTAGAATAAATCAATGGTCCTCAATTTTTTTCACATTAATCGAAGTATGAGCTATTCAGGGTCTTAAGTTATAAAAATATGTTGGAGATGCGCAGATGACATTTTCATTTTAGCACAAATGAGTAATCTCGTTTCTTTTCTTATACTAATTCATCTCCGATTTACCAATTATATAAATTTATTAAAATTGATAATCTTTACAATTTCACTGCAAGAGAAATTACATGAGTAGATAAAAAAAAACGCTGAAAAACGAAAAAAAAAGCGTCAGTGCGTTGATTCATAATCATAGTGGAATTGATAGGATATAATAAAAAAACTCCAATCATCATTGAAATATCCTCTGATTACACTGTCATGAAACGCGGAATTTATGATGACATACTGCACTAAGGGATGTATGAATATATACAAATATATATGTATTTAGTTTTGCAACTGTATATATTGTGCGCGTGTTCAAGCGACATGAGAACGAGCCTATAATTGTCTGTAGCTAATTCAATGCGGCTATGAAGGGTTGGGAAGCGACACCACTAATTGAGCTATTAGTAGACGCGTCAGGAGTAATTACCAGCACATCTTATTAAACCTTTAATCGGCTTTGAAAAATCTCGGGATGAATCAGTCCTCAAGTTGGTATATGAGGTGAGCCTGAATTGAACGTTCTCTTCTTCCGAATATCATGTGCAGCAGAGTAATTTATGTGAATAAAAATAAAATAAAAAATTGTGATGAGTTCATCACTGCAGTTTCGCGCGGATATCAGAGTGGATATGTCTCAGAATAAATGAGGCATATATGAAACTTCACTTTTTCAGTACAGTCACATGACTGAGTTTACTTTTATATAAATTTCAGTAAGTCATTCGGAATTGATAAATAAATATTGCCGGGACTGTGATATAACCAATAATTTTGTTGGACACGTACAATCGACTTCTGATTTCTCCTCTTTATTTTTCATTTTCGTAATCCAAGACAACTGTTTTAATATCTTTTTATGTAGTCTCAAAGAAAGGAGCTTCGTTGTATAAAATTACATCACGATGTTAGCATGAAAAATGGCATATTATTAATAATATTGTTTACTCTTCCGGTTATTTTTATAGACCCATAACTCGATTGTCATGAGTTCCACATGTTGATTGTTGGCCACTCTCTCAGTTTTAGCTAAAAAAAGGTATAAACTCTGATCATCGTATCAAAAATGTAATTAGAACTTTGAACAATTGGTTTCACTCTTTATCCTTTTATTTTTCCACATCAATATTATAATGTGAAAGCGTAGTTATGTTGATGATGACACTAAATCAACGTGATTTGGACGCGAGCCACCGGAAATGTCAGTAGGGATTTGGAAAGCTGCCTGATGAAAAAGATGATTGAATGATGAATATTCGCAACTGCATCTCGTGGATTGGAACGGGTCAGTTCATAATATGGCAGTTGTCTATTCATCAAAATTCTTGACGTTGCAAGGTAGAAATGACAGATTGTGTTAGAATATAGTTAACATAACATAATAGATCGTGGCATTCGTCATCACTCTGTAATGGTCACAATGTAAGTGATTGAGAAAAAAAAAGAAGAATTAAATGATATGATAAAAAAAAATGTACATTTGATGTGAGTTACACTGACTATGTTCAGATGTATTCGTGTTTAATAACTTCGTGAGTATATATTGATAGTATAAGAATAGTTTTTGATGAATATGGCGATATCGTCTGAAATATCGTCGATTTGTGAAGCGTACCTAACAGTTGCCACCCTACTGCGGTGCATGGGAATCACAGGTGGGCGGCGTAGATAATCGGCTTCGACAGTACCTACCGTTCAATGCATTTACGTACACACACGAATGCCGAATGAGTATTCAAAATTGGCCGAAAATGATTCAACAATGTTACGAAAATTCATCTTGCATTTATCGACATGTTTTTTTTTTCCCTATGGAAAGTAATCTAGAACACGCATTAGGTTGGAATTTGAGACCATTATGGCGTGATGTATAGTTATATTCGGAACGTTTTTCCTTATATACGTAGCAATCCGTACCACCAAATTCCTAATCATGTGATCGTGGTATTTTTATTTACCTTCAGATGTTTACTTATATTGAGTTAAAAGAATTGACTTTTCACACTACTTTCTCATAGTTGTTTCGTAATATCATTTCGTAATCATGTTTCTGGAAGTACGATAAAATTTTGCATTCAATTTTTGATTTCAAATAATTTTCCAGAGCGAGTTTCATTCGCAAATTGGAAATGCTATTACTTGTCTCAATTGATAAATTTTCAATAATCTTGACTACATTTATTAAATTTTGACCCTATGCCCTATTTGAATTCTGCAATATCGATCATAGCACAGACACACACACACACACATAGAGAAACACACCTCTTAAGTTGAATTTCATGTTTCATTTTCATTGATTTCTGTGGGACGCATGTTTTGGTTTATATCAGGATTCGAATGGAAACTTTTGAATCATGATATTCCCCACGGAAGGAACGTATCGAAAAACATTTTATATTATTTCATTTTCTGCTGTGTGATGAAGTTCTATTATATTTGAAACATTCCACACTCAACCCACATAGAGTCTCTATAAACAGTCGGTCTACATGAAGAGCTGGCAGCTGATCAACACTCCAACGAATTCTTGATTGTACGCTCTCGTATATATAGTCACATATGTTCAATTGGATATATCCAATTTTGTTCGTCACCCAGAAACCCAATGTTTATTGCCAGGTGTTCTTCGAATGTAATACCCCAAACCAAGATTTATTGATGATAAACTCACCTAAGCTTGTACTCGGCATGCGGTGAACTCGCTGGCGACTTATAGTTATTTCCAGTCTGTAACAATAATTCGAAGACAAAATTAACTGGGTGCACATCATATACGTTCAGATAGCATAGTGTATCTTTAACTTGGTTATGTCCATGTCTATAGACGGTATCGCGATGACAAGACTAGACACAGCAGAGTAGTCGTGCGATGCTGTCAGCGGGCATGAGAATTTGTTTGACAAACGTTGATTGCTGTAGAGGGGTTTCAATGCCGCAACGAAAATCCAACCCTATATTGTGAAAATTCCAAATATAGAAGCACACAGAATTGATATATTTCTTGTCTTACATAGTTACTATAACTCTCTTTCTCTGATATGATCAAAATAAACGCCCTATTCCGAGATTTGTGAGTGAAATTCATTGAATCGATCATTAAATTTGTCGCTAAGAACGTCCTCACTCTGTCGAAAATTACTCGTCCGGAATATTGTTAAGTGTATAAAGAATGACAATCTCCCGGTTTGCCAAAGGTATTTCATATCACTTTGATTAAGCGCAGCGAATTTTATATCCCGAGCTATATGCAAAGTTAGCTGGCGCATTTACCACGGTCGGGACTTGGCTCATTAATAATCCGCCACATTAGTACTGCGATAATGAACCAGACCTTGGCTATCTTGCAAGTGCCATCAACTCTAGTGCATTCATTACACTTCATTTCTGAATCGAACAGATTAATGTCAACAAATCATTGGCTATTCGTTAGAAAAACCATTTACCATATATCTTACACCCGCACAATTTTCAATCAAAGGGCCAATCACATCAATCAGCATTGAATGAATATTAGTGATAATGTCTGGCCAATTCACCACCATTGGGCTATTCTACATCACCTTCATCGGATGTACATTACGACATCGTTGAAGGCCCGGAATTATTATTTTAATACCTTCCTGCATCCGATATATTATTGCTTCCCTAAAGACAAATTGTAAACCTTTGTAACCCTTCATCCATTCTGTGGACGAGGAAATGTTTTCGAAGAAAATAACAAAAAAAATTATAACAGTTCACACTCACACGTACGAAAATTAACAAATGCTCACAAATAACTTTCAAAAAGTTTTTCATGAAGCCATTTCATCGAATTGCTGGAATTTGGTTTTCATGGAAGAGGAACAAGGAAGAGAATTAAGAGCGAAATCATTTAACGATAGACTAGAAACATTTTCCACCATCTTAACAATTTACTTTAAAATCTTTAAAATAGTCATTCGAGCTCAGTAAAACTGCGTGGACAGCTCTTCTAAATATGAAAATTTTCTAAAATGCGGCCAAAGTTATGAACAGAGAAGGCATTGTCTATTAGTCGATATCTGTTCAATGAGTGATCCATCTATGGGGCATCGATTATGATCACAACAATATTATTTAAAGGATGTATTACCGGGATAAAAAAAAACAAAATGTACTTTACGTTGTCTGGTGAATGCGGTGTATTCAGTTTCCCCCATACACAGTTATTTTTTCATGAATCAACGACAACATGTCACGCTCCTGATCGATCAAAGAACAGAATATTCCATTTGATATCTATCACTTCAAAGCAAAACGATACACATATGTCAACTCATCACTCACTAGAATCGTTAAAAAACACTTTATAATTCGAAAATAATTGAAATATAAATAGACATCATCATAATGTCGATTAATTGAGTTGTACGGAGTTATAGGAAATGAAATGAACTCATCCACTTGTACTTCTACATAAAACCGCGAATATTAATCGCAATAAAACATTCATTGTCGGCAGAAATAACTTCAATTACATAATTCATCGAGTGAATAATTGAAAACTGTACAATAAACAATTTATATCGCCATGTTATTAAATATTATGCATCAACAGAAGTAGCGGCAACTACTCACGCTCTGAACGACTTCACGACTGACTGCGTCTTTTTTCTGTCTCCCATTCTAACGTGATAGCTTTAACACACGTGCCGGGCTTCCCGTCGACCCAAGATACATGTACGCAGTATATATATACATACACGTAATAAAGTGAACGCGCGCGCGAAAGTGGCTAGCTCGATTTGCCAAGAGAGAAAAGAGTCGAGGGAATGAGTCTCGGCGAAGATGACTAGAAAGCAAGAGTAATCGTAGTGACCGAACCGAAAATACATCAGATACGGATTATTCAACACGGACATATTGAGCTGCACATAATGCATTTTCACCATTGTTCATGACTCATTTTATTTAGCCCGGAAAAATGATTTTAAATAATGTTATCAATTGAATTTGATGATGTGAAAACGACTGCCTTGAAATATTAATATAGTTCAATGGTGTTTCGGGTATTCTGAAAATACATCGTTCCAGTCACCGAGAAGAAAATGAAAACAACGAGAACATGACGGCACAAGTAGACAAATAAAGGAAATAGAACGGTGCGTCTGTACAAAAATATCTTGTGGTATAGTGTAAATATGAATGTCTATATTTGTATATTTATATTTGTGCGACCAGTTTTTCGATATTTTTGATTTTGGATTTTATTCAAAAGTTGGAATGTTTGCCTCGTATTTTAGTATATTTTCTACAGTGCTATTTCTTAATTATAAATAGTTGCTAAAGACCTTTGTTAATTGGTTCAAATTCAGATGAAATCGTTTTCCACAATTTTTCATCATTTCAGTCCTGACCTACGTTTCAAGTACATCTTTGGTTTCATAATTTGAAGAAGTTCTCGAAATGCTAGCACCAAATTCCAATATTTGGGTAACATACCAGAATGTAGAGCATACAGATTCACTCATTACCTTCTATTATCATTGTTCATGAAATGAATCGATATTCTATTTTGTATGAAATAATTTGCCCCTCATTTCTATTTCCTCTGTCATAAATCATATACTCCATATTTTTTTGGTATAAAGAATAATATTGGTGATACGAACTTAAGATTTGCAGCCAGTGTATTATTGATAAATGAATATGTATAAAACAGTGATTGACTGTACCAGAGTGGATAATCTACGATCTATTTATTGTAAGAGGACAGAACCACTATAATCGAATAGAGAAGAACGCGGCAAGCGTAATACATTGTAATAGTGTGTATGATTTTATTGGATATTCGCCTTATATTGCGCAAGGGATACGGAAAGGGTTAGATTTCATGGTTGCGTGTAAGTGATTAGTTGAGGTGTAGAGATAATTAATACCGTGGCGGCGTGATGCGTGAATGGTATGATTAACTGAATGAACCTGGCATAATTTGGTGTATGATTACGATGTAAATTCATGATGATCACTGTGAATTGAATGAATTCCCATTCTTCAACTTCTTTTGTGTGATATTTCGGTATTATTTGTCTCACAATTATTATTGAAATGACTCACGAACTTTCCTACAGAAAATAGCATTTTCAATGAGTTACTAATTAAATTTTTGCTTTGTAAATTTTGTTCCGCGTTTAACGCGAAGTACCACATGAATTGATTCACTCGCAAACTCGAGAATTTCATGTTCTATTCAATGAATCTTTTCTTATTGTGTTCTACATAATTTATTGTGTATTATATTTATTGCAAGAAATTTGATGAGGGCGCTTACTCACCGTATTCTAGTTTGGAAATTCATTAATGTCAAATAAAATCATTGAACCAACGCCGAGGGTTTCACCGCGTAAAAAGTTTGAGAAGATCGTACATTTGTTATATCATTTTGTCATGTCACGAATGGTGTCCATAAGGTATTTCGCAGGCCTGTACGCGAATAATTATTTCATGAAGAATATTATTTGAGGAATAATTTGGGCGTTCCATAATTCGACATCGGCTTTAACCTAAACATGGTTTCAATGTTTGTATTTCGTACCGATAAATACACTGACGTGAAAAGAAAAGAATTTGTCAGAGAATAAGCAAAAAGGATGTACCAAGTACCAAACTATGGGTTCAATGTGGCTTGACGTCTTGTTGATTCAACGGGATATATGATAGCCCAGTCAACTTCAAACATTCATGAATACATATATGAGTATTTCACTTAGTCTCTGTCTTTCCATACCCAACCTTTTTTTCCAATTTACTTTTATTCATATTTTCCCTGATACTTTCTTCTTGCTCTCCTTCTAAACTCGACTTCATCTGTAGACCTACCTACTGAGAATTTTGTTCCAGATATGCATGGTATTTTCGCGAGATTAGCTGCTTCTGTATTTTTCATTTATTTATTTTTCCAGTCCTCAACTGGTAATATGTCCATTGGGAATAGCTGTACAGAAGAATCTCCAAGTGAATTTTAGAAAGCAGAAAGAGGAGAGATAAAAAATGTGAGATAGTGTGAAACGAACGAGGCGCGCAGGAAGAATCGAGAAATAAGGAGGATAGACGTGAAGTGGAATACGTTGTGTTGAAATATTAATGGATCCGCGAGAAAAGAGCCTCCAACGATTCTTCATGTTAAATATTACAAGATGTTCCGCAAATTTTTTCATTTTCGTATGGTTGTGTTTGTTATTCTGTTTATTTTTTTGTGTACATTGTCGATGAACTGATGATACATTAGACAAGGTGAGAAGAGATATTCAGAAAAACGTGAATGTTCAATATTTGGTTGAAGACATTGAATAGATGACATATAAATACATGAGGAAAGTTTGAAAACGAATAACTTGGGGTTCTATGCGAAACAACTAACATTATATTCGCTTGTGCGTTTCTCTATTCATATATATGAAACCTTAATTGATGGAAAGTTTCACTGGCGTTACGAAAATTTACCTGGATTGAGATAGAATCGAGTTTTGGTAATCATCCCCCTAGAGTAAATGATGATAATCAATATTTAAGCAGCTCGCAAATGATTATAGGTGGTAATTAACATTCCGTTTTGGAGAAGAGAAAAGTGATAAATTCGCGAGCTTCATCCCGACTTAAAAGAAGTGTACCTCCCAACTACAAAGATTGAGAATTGGACATTGTGTCCTCAATCAGAACGACGTAAGATAATAGAAACAAGTATTTGGTGAACCTCTCAAAATTGTCGAAGCCGCACATAATTTTCCCATCACTCATAGTCTACAGTGCATTGTTGAATAATATACGGAATGAATGATGAAATTTCTACAGGTATAGAAACTTTGGGATTCCCCATGGGAACTCTAATCGTTAAGCAATATTTTAGTGGAAAAGAATATTTAGTCTTCGCTAGTTGAATATATTAGCAGAACATATTAGTCTAGACATCTTTAGATAAATAATTTAATGAGAAAAAAGTATCAGAATCATAAAGAGAAATGAGCGTGATTGGTATTGAGTTATTCAATAAAGAATTATTTGCACCAACTAATTGCATTTTCGTGCATCTTGTACTTTCAGAGTCTGCATCATTGAAGTCATCATGCCCTTTTCACATAGAGGTCACCATATACTCCACATGGTATGTATCATTCCACAAATCTTGGCGCACCAGGTGCTTATACGTACTCCAGAATGTATGCCATGCATTCATGTACAAACACGTATAAACATAAATGTAGATATGTTGGTAACGAAGGTAGGTATTTGTGCGCGTTTGTGAGCTTGTCACACGCGTAAGTTCTATTTCAGATATCTTTATGGATTTCTCTATTGCCTATTGACCAAGCATGCAGTTATGCTGTAAACTTGCACAACAATCACCGCAAGATTTTGCGACCATGTAAACTGTAGATATTTTGTTATCACAACATTTTATTTTCATATTACTACACATAACATTTATAATCCACATCTTTATTCAGAATTGCTCTACACAATATATTATGATTTGAAACCGTAGTATCACGAAGGGTAGATAACAAAATTGTATCAAATTCTGCGCATATTCATTTTCAACTCATTCAGTAGGGAGCTTTCAGGCCTATAATTGTGCTAGAATGATTGCATACTCAGGAGTTTCATCAAAATTCATAGAATACATTTGGCTGTGGTAGAACTATGTGAAATTCAATCGAAAAGAATAGAGGAATGATTTCCAAATTGCAGACGAACTCGATGAGATACTACAATACAATTAATTCATTCTCCTTGTAAGACATTGCATGAACTTTGTCTATCTATAACTATCTACGTATTTATTATGTTATACATTTACCTGTGCCGATGATATTGCTCATGTTTCTGACATTGCTGGTACATGATGCCAATTTCTTGGATGTATGTATGTGTGTGTCCGTGTTTGTGCCGATGCACGAGCTTGTGGGAGGATGGGCGAACTATAGTACGTAATCGAGTACATGAGGCTCGTACGTAGAGATACGTCCAAGCACAGCAGCGGCTTTGCTGGTGGCTTGGCACGAGAATATATACAATACATGAGGTGTGTGAGAAGGGCCAGAGTAGGCGAAACGGGAAACAAGAGTACGAGGGACTGAAACTAAGAGCAAAAGAGGGAGAAATAAAGTGCGAGAAAGAGAGAGACAAAGGGAGGAAGGGTTCGAGTCTGATGGTTCAGCGGTGGACGTTAGATGCAGGTGGCGCAGCGTATTTATAGCCAAGTCGTGACTCCTCTTCCTTTTCCGCTTCCTCTTCCTCTTTCACATTCTCTATGTCTCATAGTTCGTTCCCTTTTCCTCATGTACTTTCTCGCACCCTACTTTCATGCAAGAAACTAAAGCTACGCTATGACGTTGTGTCGTGAAACGTATAGTGGTAAGAGAAAACTAAAAAATAATAACTTTCTTCATGGAAAGGAGAGGAACAAAACAAAATTATGAATGATGAGTTGAGTGTTCTCATGAAAGTTCACTTGGATCTATGCTCTAACCTACAACAATATGATTCGTATATGTATTGTATAGACAGAAATGATTCCTACCGTCAGAAGGGGTTTCAGTATCAAATAAATTGTGAATTCGATTGTACAAGTAATAAGTAGGTAGAATGTTCCAACAGGGTAATGAAATTCTAAAGTCCCATTGACATGATGTTATGAAAGCTGAAATGAGAATAATGATGAATCAGTGTGAGTAGCTTAGGATTTCTGAAGCCAATTCTGCGTACAATTTTATGGGTCTAGAATTGAGGATTAATTACTTCTATTTTGATATAATTAATATTGGCAAAATGAATGAAATGTCGAAAAGATGAAATGCAACTAAAATTTATCAATGAATTGTGAAAGAATTAATTCGTGTACTTGGTAAATTTTTAATAAACATCGGAATAAGACTTGAAATTCGAGTTGGAGATTGATGTTCACATGTTGGAGTTGGATAAAAGGACAAGTGGGATTAAGGGAGACAATCAAGCCGCGTGTGACAATAGCATGCGCTTATATAAGCATCGATCGTGGGTCATGTTCGAGGGATTGTAGTGTCGTCGAATAGGAGGTACCGACCCAAGCAAGTTTGTCGAAATACATGTCGACGTATGGTGCTATATGCGTGTGAAACAACGTATCCAACATGTTACACGTTATATACTGCATATTCACGTTAATAGAATAATCAAGTGAATGATGTTTATTCAAGGAAATTTTTCGTTATTTGGATTATTCCAAGTTAGATATTTATTGATGTAAGATTGTAAGATAGAGTTAAGAGATAAGATAGTTTTGATATCCGTATATTCTCAGTTATGCTTCTGTACTTACATCTATAAACTTGCCACAGAATCAGCCATCTCCGCTTTACCTTCTTGAATGCACGAACTTTCTAGCATTTAGTTTCAGAGCCATCACAGACTTGTCGCTTCAAAGAGATTAGCTTTCGAGATACCTTCGTATATGTTTGTTCAAGTTCCGTCGGCTTTAGTGCAAGATTCAGTGAATTGAGATTAAGCTTGAAGATATGATGGGCTTGAGGTGTTTTACGGGACATTTCAAGTGTTTGTAAAAGAGCATCATCCACGTTATACGCGATATTATTCTTGAGTGGAATGTGAGGAAGTAATTATTACTTTATTCATACACTAGCTTAAGATGCTTTTCAATAAAACGTATTCAAATATTCCAACGAATGCCAATCGATTTTGACGTGTGACTGTAACTTCATAATTATCATGAAAAATGGAATTATATTTCACAAATTGATTATATTATGTTCTTTTATACGCAATCCTAGTGTTTGTGGTCGTCTTAAATACAATTTGCGACTTCAATTCGGACATGTAATTTTGACTCATTTTCCACTCCGATACAGTAGTGAATAAGATTTTCATACATATATATGTGGCGACTCGACCACATATAAACAATAATTTAACTACGCAGATCTCTGCATATTAGAATACGCCAAAATCAGTCCTTATATAGTTCAGCCGCGCAGTACGCGTCTGTGAACTACGACTAGTTAGTTACAAATTGATAGTCAATCAATATACACGTAAAATCGCAGCTAGACAAAACTCGATTATTCTGTTATTATTCTGTTACGCGTAATAAATATTATTTACATTTATTATATAAAATAAACTTGTAATTTTGTGTGGGCACCTTCTCCCATATTACCACAATACCTACATATATATATATATACATATATATCTGCATGATTTATTTCACTTCTTACATTATAGGCACAATAAAACGAGCTGTTTCAAATAATACATCAAACACGATTTTCCGTGTTTATTCTTATTATCCACGCCAAGTAAAAACACAAACAAACATAAATGCATATACGGATAATCGTTATTTGTATATTCAAGTGTGATGTTGATTTCAAATTGACATATATGAGAGCATGTTCATAGATACTTCATGCGACCCCTCGAGACGTCATCCGATATACGTACGCGCGACGGGAAAATTGGAGTGCAGCTGGTTGGAAAACGCTGGAGAGAAACAGTATAGCAGCCTAGAGGTAAAGCAGGAGGAGTGAGTGAAGCGAATGAGATAGAAAGAGGTGAAATGGTTGGAAAAGCAACAGGTGTCGACGGGTATAGCCAGCAATTCTCGTGCCCCCGCGTCCCTGCCCACTTGCAACCTCCGCATCCGCTTTTCTATCCCATCTCCACTGCCTCTTCTGTATATCCCTATCCTTTTTCGCCATCTTCTACGGCGCTTCATCGCGGTCTCATTCTCATCGTTCTCTGTGTATGCTTCATTTGTTTCCTTTTCTCCCCCTTTCTCCGGCTGATTCAGCCAAGATTGTAAAAATGTTTAATGGGGTGAACTCACTGGAAAATACCACCAACGCGCTTACCATGTATATACCACCAGTAGAAGAATATCATTTTTCTTGATCAGTTTCACATTAACGACGATACAAGTATTTCTTATTGAATTCTTTTTCTTCATATTTTACATCTTTATATGTTTTCACAACGAAAATTCATCTGGAATATTTTGTTATCAACGACATCCATTGATTCGAATTGTTGATATCATGTGCGACTGTCTATGGAGTTATCCGAATGATTCATCACTGTACCAAAGTTCAATATTAACACAAGTGTAACGGATGTGATCTGGTAGCTTGGGACATAAACAGCTCTACGTTCACTGTTTGCGGTAGTTAACATATGACGCGCGTGATACATACTCGACCCATCCCATCAAATCCATGAACGCAATTTTCTACCAATTTGCTCACAATCCTCTAAATGTTGACAGAATTTATGTAAAATAAACACTCGTGATGCATAATATGTAGATAGTTTAATTATAATGCAAATCCAAGTGCTTCCTTCATCTACACTTTAGGTTGAATAGGAAAGAGTAACATTTTGAACGGTTTAAAATATTGTTCGATGCAAATAGTTGTAGGGCCAATGCGTATTGTGGAATTAATACTGCATGATTACGTAAAGTCATCGGTTTGATTGTCAGGTCAACGTATTTCATCATGGTAACGTATTTCATTTTATTTGATGTATATAAAGTGCAGAGAGCGGCTGTTTACTCATATAAGTTACCTTACGAATCATGTTCAGATAAAATTGCGATTTTCTATTTTTTATAAAACGATTTTTTCATGATGAGACGATCTCATGAATATTGGAAGGGAAAAATAAGATGTCATTGAACTTGCAAGACAAACAATCACGTATTCCAAGTAAAACTCCTGAATGATTTATTTTGCCAGGGTCCTTGGAGTTCGCAACTTTCTGAAGGGTTGGGATAAAATTAGACACACGGAAATTAATCAGAGAGAATCACTTTCCAAAGATGAATTGAGTATTCAGACATTTATATGAACTCGCTGAATATTTTCCATGTCATTTCATGAAGTTTGTTTCATTAGACTGCTATCAAAATTATATTCGGAACAATTCCATGAGGA
This sequence comes from Meteorus colon, assembly GCA_030523085.1. Taxonomy (NCBI): domain Eukaryota; kingdom Metazoa; phylum Arthropoda; class Insecta; order Hymenoptera; family Braconidae; genus Meteorus; species Meteorus colon. The sequence continues at coordinate 24,602 of JAPYZH010000190.1, read as the reverse complement.
GTATTCGGAATCTTCTGAATGTATGTTTGGATAGAATTTCATAGTTTTCGATTACCCAAAGTAAATTGGCTACCTTTGCCCTGCATCTGAGCTTCCAGTCTGAGGCAAGCATTTGCATCTTACGTATGAAACGAGAATCTTGCAAGCATGACTAAGAATGCCGCGACGCGCAATGTGAAGTCGAAGACTCGGTGGAGGTCATGCAGTACGACTGAATGGAATTTCACACTCGAATACTGAAGGAGCCGTATGGTTGGATGACATTTTCAAGTAAAGGACATTCCAAAAATAGCGAGTTCGTTTTTAGTGCTCTCGAACACATGCTACATGCACACATACACACACACAGAAAACAACACTCGTGTGCATGGTTCCTCAGGGTGGGAGCTCAAAAGTTTACGGGTATATCCTCGACGTATTACGAAAAGTGACTGCGATGTATGAATGCATAGCAAAGGTTCGAGTGAACATTCGCAACAGAAATACGGACAAGTAGACGGGCATACATGGGGTGTGCAGGAAAGAACGAGGATGTAAAGAAATAACGCGTCCACGATTTAGGGCAGCGGAAAGCATTTCAATGTTCTCCATGTTCCAAACAAATGGACGAGGTATTATAAAGTTCTAATGAATCATGAAAAACAGATAGGAAGTAGGAAGAGGAATCGACACATCTGAAAAGAAATACACATACAAATATGCAGTTCCTTACCAATAGACCCTTTTTTCCGTGCTCTCATTGTATAAATTATTCAGCAAATGTTTCTTTTTTTCGTTTTGAATTTCGCTGTTGCATTCTATGATATCGATGGCCCCCGCGGTTAGTTTTTGGATCATATTTTCGGAATCAAGACGTACATGCGAATAGAATATAAATTAATTTCATGAAATACCCACAGGCTTGGGAATATTTTCTGGGCCAGGGTACACTAATCGACTTTCGATGTAATCAATTCAAGAGCATGTCAATACATGTCCCTATTACAACACTCGAAATATGCATGTGCATACCCTGCAAATACTCGTTATTCAGCAATTTATATTCTCATGCATTGTTCTTCCTTGGGTTCTTGAATAGTTATCCATTCATCGCCATATTATTTTTTCATACTATCAATTTCAATATACGAATATATTGAATGTGAAATATTAACAATTTATGTTACAATTCTCTTGTTTTTCATTGCGTTAAACAACGAATTCTTTTTTTTTCGGATTCCCGCATTCTTCTACACTTTGCCACTATTTCCTTGTCTGATGCTTCAGCCCCCGCGATATATTCCTGCCTACAAACTGCCGTAAATAACGTGACCACTTTGAAAACAAATCAATTTCATGGAATTTGACGCTCATCAGGAATAAACGTGCAATATTATAGAAATTTCTTCAAATTGTCGATAAGTCATTGAGTCATTTGAGTCTCTTACCGAGTAATTCGTGATATTCGTTCTTATAAATTCTCAGGCTCTTTTCCAAAAAAAGCAAGTTATGACGAAACATCCTGACGATGGTGAATAGTGGAAGCCAAACAAAAGAAAGTGTTTGGAAGAAACCAGAAAAATGTGTCGAGGTGTCAATAGTTAGTTTCACACTAATAAATAACAAAAAGCTCCCTTCAAATATGAGATGCCGTGCGAATTTTTCTCCAATTTAGTTGTCCACAACCATCTCTGAGTGCGGTGAACGGGTTCCTTTTTTTGCGACGTCAATAGAACCGATCCAAATACTTCATAATCCTGCTTGCCCTACAATCAAGCACGTTTGGGTTTGTGATTCATTCAAAGCATTTTTACTGAACTTTCCCACAATTTCTTCTCGCCAAATTGAGAAATCTGGAAAGCTGATGTGGGTTCACGAGGTTAATTTTTTCTCTTTCTCATTTCGAGTAGAAGTGAGAGTTTCCACCACACCTTTTCGCCATCAATTGACCAATAACCGTACCCAGGAAACTATGCAACACCTACCCTCACACCTCACTAGCTTCTAAGAAATGTTTATAACGTCAGTCTTTTGGCAACCACTCCACTAAAAACATTGAACAAATGTATCTCTGATTATTTTAAAAACGAGTTTACTACTTTCAAACAAAAATACTTCCACTTATCGCATGTGAAAGAGTTCGCGGGCGTATTAATATCGTTTCATTCTAATCCTTAAAAAGTCGAAAAAAAAAGTTTTCGCAATGTCATGAAGTCGAGTATCATTAACTACCTGCAAGATCGTGGGATCTGATGATTTGCATAACTCTCGTATATCTTTGAATGTATGTCGAATTATTACAATTCTACGAAACTACGCCTGTATTTTGATAGTTGCACCAATTCCCTAGGAAGTACTTAAGAAATTCAAGAATTGACCGAGCTCAACTTCCATAACAAAACTATTTATGCACTAAACCCATCTTTATAATCCCTCAACTTCTCAAATGTTCCAAGGAATGATAACAGCCATTATAATCAACTAACAATTCGAGAAGACTTTAGTAATGTAACATTTGAATAAGTAATAATCCTTTTGTCTAATGATTCGCTCTGGTGGGAAAGTCGTTAGACCCGAACTGCACCATACAGAGGTGAAAATAAAATTGCACTAATCTCAAAAATTTGGGTGAACTTTACTTATTGACCTGTTGAGTAATATGCTCACATAGAGATCGGTTCTTTATTTCATTTTTCTTTATACTGTAACAACTTCCGACAACGTCTGAAACTTTCGTTTCATGCTATAACATTCCAACTATAACATTCAATGAGTCACCTTCCCCTCATATCAATATGTTTTATCAAATAGGTAATATTTTGTTCAGTTCTTTTTATCATCTGCAATTTCTTCCAAGGAAAATGAAAGAAAATGTGAAGCACATATCTTTTCATGAATATTTCACTGATAAGTGTTCAGAATTCAAGATTCGTAGTAACTTTTGATCACAACAGTCTCAGAATCCACAAGTATATAACAAGAAATAAATTGAATAAGAACTTCAATACTATTACTTTTGTGCATCTGCTTCGATATCGACACATGTAGTTTACCCTAATTAACTAGCAATCACGTTGTCATTTCCTTAAACAAAAGAATAAATAAATGAAATAACTTATTTACTGAATAAATAATGATGAACATCTGATCATGGACTTTCATCACTATGATAAACAAAATGACATATTAATGTGTTCGCTTAGTAATCTGAGGTCTCAATAGAGCAATGAGTCGAAATTGATTTTGAGTGAACATAGTTAAAATAAAGTGAGACATGAACTAGTCTTTATTGAGGTGGATGAGGTTATCATCGTGGAGTCTTGTGACTGTGGGAAATTTCTTAATCAAAGAGATGGAGGTTTGGAGAGGGTTGGTTATTACTCTGTTTTCCAAATGAATGAATAGAACGAACACGTAATCCCTTTCGCAACTTTCTGCTGCGTACCCTTGTATTGTGAGTGTACAAATATTCATGTCCTTCTCCTAATCTTCAAGTATAATGACACCATGTGTGGGGGTGTTCTTCAGTGAATAGATTCTGTTAATGAAGAATAAGCCTGCCTTAAAATACGATTATCAAGAATAGAAGAAATTCTTCTTTCGCAAGATTTGTGGAGTTTCGATTTTACGTAAACAAACCTGGCAAAAATCTAGTGTCTAGTGTCTTGTTTGCTAATGTTCTATAGAATGAAGCATTGATATGCCATGAATAATGACAATCACTCCATTGTGCACAAGTAGTCGGTTTCGATGAACTCATAATTAGTGGAAGGATTTGATGTATTTCTTTCTCTCGAATCCGCATATTTGTGGAGCTTTGCATTCGAAGATACCACAAAATTATATTTTAATAATGTAAGCCTACAACTTATATCCGACACGATTATTGGGAAACGAAAGGTAATACTCTCCGCATGGCTTTCATGAATTTTTATCTTGTATTCGAGTCTGGTGTGTGTATACTATTTCACATCTTGTATCTCACCATCCTACATTTTCACTTCCACCATTTTATACCAACAATATTAGGTTACTGTCATGAGAGTTGTGATATTTGTGATAGTCGTTAGGATTTTCGCTCAAAATGTGCTATATAATCGACGGATGAAGAAGATAAAAGCACAAAGAGTATGTATAAAAAGTATGGGATATAAGTAAGAAGATTGTCTAATATAATCAGCCGCAAGCTGTGAATATATGTGGCAGTGATCTATGTTTATGTGTATTGAATTGAGATAGAAATTTTCTTTTCCCTTCCATTTTCGCTTGTATTATGAACTGCGTTTTCCCGTGATGTGAAATATAACGTTTCCGTAAAAATCAACTTCGAAAATGATCATAATTTAGGTTCGAAGTCCAACTTTCCCTCCGATATAACGAAATTTTCTACTTACACTTTGAGTGGAAGAATCCTGAATTTTATTCATGGAGAAAAAATGATGATTGACACAGTTCAACTAGCTAATCTTTGTTTTCTTTATTTGAATGTATAAATCGATATCGATACAATATATCTGCCATTATATTTCGAATTATTTCCCGTTTAAGGACTAGTTCTATGCATCAATTACTTCTAATAAAATTGGATGTCAGGACAAACTTATACAATTGCTCTATGCATAATTCACTGAGTTCAGTTTGGCGCGATGGTTTATTAGAAATCGAAATCATACAGTTGAATCGCAACATTTATCATAAATGCGCGCTCACAGGCATTTATCCGAGAAAGGGTATGGTTAAATGGGACGGGAATCACCACCTCACGGACGTTAATTCTAAAGGCATTGTATTTAAATTGCCACAATTTGTGTGGTTCGTTCATTCAATGGCTGCGAAATGGTGCTATCGGGGAGCCGCAAGTAGAATCGGAACGTTCACGCGATCATATATATGCACTTATAACTTCAACATATCAACACACACATACATATGCACTTTTATACGTTTGAAATTGCAAGACTGTGCATATCAGATATGGGTTGGGAAAATTGGAAAGAGAATTTGTGCCTTCCTAATTCCTTTGAAAACTTCGATTACACAACGTAAATATGTTTTTTTCTTTTGTCTCGACGTGGAGGGAATGTTTCTATGTATAGGGGGAACTGTATATAGACAGCTCTACCGTTTCAGTGATGTAGTTTGGTTATGTTCCTGACATCTGCCACCCTTTATATCCCTATGGTGATGCTCTGTTTCGCTTAGGACGTATTCTTGGATTCGTATTCCTGTCTTTATTACGTTTTACGGTCAGCCGAATGAATCAGATTTTTGTGATTTTGCCAATTCTCCAGTGTAAAGAGTAAAATATGTATGAAATTCAACAATATGGTGTATGCATGACGCAATCACACGAAATTTTTCCCTAAATTTGGAATACAATGCATAGTAGAAATGAAATGCTTCAATACCTTCGCTAACTTAAGTGAACGAAAGCAATTCAAGAGTGTTATCATTGATTCAAATCCAATCTGCAGTCAGTATTCACACTCGATTGGACAATCAGTTTTCATAAACTTTGTTTATTTAGAACATTTTTGATTGGATTCCCAAGACAGGTATGCGTGCGAAGTGGATTGAAAGAGACAACACTTCCACCATTCCCACTCACATAATCAACGATAACATTGTAACTCTCCATCAACTGTCTTTGTATCTCGGCAGTACATAACTCATTCGAATGGATTTTTTCTCTTATGCTTGAAAAAATCATATAGCTTGGGAACGAGGTGAATGTTCAAATAACGCCAAATTTCTGTTTCGATAATCAGGCTCAGTGATACTGATCACAATCGAAGGTATATACATCGAGCATTTGATATGAGAAACAGTAAAAACAAATCGCAAGTAAAAAAAAAATAGAATTGTGTGTTTATTGAAGTTCTATGCACAATTTTGCCAACTTCGATGCATCATCAAATTACATTCGGATGTCTATATACTCTCCGAAATTGTGACAAATGATAGGATATTATTATCATTCCATCCATGTTTAAACTTCGATGAGACACGATGAAGATGTATTCTGGACACGCAATACCCACACTGTAACTCTTGTGTCACAATAGCACGACTAAGATTGTTAGGTGAATGTATATTGTGAGAGAGTATGGTGGCAGAAATGGTGCAGGCAGATGGAAAGGATCCAGGCCAGTTCTCACCGTCGTAATCAAATCTAATCCGGAAGCTTTTGTGTGCTAAATGGTAGCCAATGTAACGTCGGCTTAACGTGTTATACGATCTCAGGACCTGGGATCCAGACTTCTCGTACATACGTTAAGCTAGGTATACGTACCTGCATACATATCTTGCGTATACATCCGGGTGCGAAGGATAACGAATTCTGTATGCAGGACATGATGTCTCTAACACCATGAAAGAAACACCACGGTATTCCTCCAAGTATAATATGGAAAATCGAAACAGGCATTTTTTTTCTTAATCCGGATATATTGAATCTTCAAGATCAAGAAGTTATATACTCTTCTTCCTATCATTGAGACCACAGCAAGAGACAGAATTATATTCGTCATACACGATATTTTCCGTTGCTTGAAAATGTATAATATTCCATTTTTTATCTATTATTTCATTCATTTTTATTTATCCGAGAATTCTAATACGATGATGAACCAAATTTGTCGAGACCACAGTCTTTCTCCCTATAATGATTCATTATGAACACCCGGGACAGCGCAGTTACCCTCGTCCTCTGATAACAATATTCAACGTTCATCCCAACAATCAATATGTTTGAATCTTAGTCTCATCATTTCCTGAGAACTCGTTTGAAACACAGAGAGGTTCCAGCGTTCGATAAAAGATGCGAATCACTCAACCTATATGCGGCCACATTGCAACAACAAAAATTCTAAAGTCGTCTTACGTCTATGGTTCTATTACAACTGCTTTTCACTTTTCTCAAATTATTATGAGATACCTTACTCGATCTATATCACAAATGCAAATGTTCCAGACCACTTACATTTTGATATCCGATCACTTCCGATGTTGATGACGAAAAATATGTGGGATGAGATGGAGCTGAAAAATTATGTAAACTGAGAGTACCACGTGCCGTGAAAATAAAAAAACACAAGCAATCTTGTATGCAAATCATCTCATCGTACAGTAACGGGTAGATGGCTCTACATTCGTTGTTCTTTTCCATTCATTCGATACTCCAATGGTACGAAAAATGCTATGAGTAAATTTTCTTCCCTCACAGTATCGACCGTTTGCATATACGTATGTAAGCAACCATTACTTCACTGGCACTGTGATTTGAGTTTCATTTAAATTCCTATTGTACTCTTTTATTCGAGCGATTTCGTGCCCCTTTTGCGGTGAAAGAAAAAAAATGTTATAATTAGATTGGAATGGCGCTTGAGAGATCTGCATTGTTGAAGTAATTTTTTTTTTGGTTCGAAGGAAGAAATAGTTTATATTTGTATGCCTCTTTCGATTCTTTCGCACAGAGTTTTGCGGATCGGATCAATTGGAAATATTCACGATCTTCTCGTGATCGATGCGAGCGCACCAAAACACTTGGAAACGCAGAATTGTCATTTTTTTATTGCATCATCTTTAGTAAATATATAGTAAAAGGCGTGCGGCATCGTATCATTTAGTTGCGATATTTAACGCAATAATGTATCCGAAATTGAACTAACACAAAAATGTTCTATAAATGCATAATATAACTATAAAAAATGTTTATTTGATATGATGACAAGTGAATTTGCATTACTTTTTCTCAAACATTATGCGGAGTGTTGCATAACATTTGAATAGTTTAGCAAATTCGGTACAGAACCGTGGCTTGCCAACCACTTCCACGCTATTTTGGGTAGAAGTAATTTATATGTAGGTAATGGCGTTCGTCTGGCTTTCTAACTTTTGGAAATTTTCGAGCGTCAACAGATGCCCAGTTGGTTTAGACAATCAATATTGTACTGTCACTTGCAGCCACCGTTATCGCGTTCGGAATCATCAAACTTATTGTGAATGAAAATCAGAGATAAGATTCCAATAATACATTCTATGAACGAATTATATCACAACTGTATAGACACCAGAAAGTAAATATCTATACATAAATACTTGTACTCATCAACTGGTAAGATGTTTCGAATATCTCGTGGTTTCATTATGAAGCATTACGGCTCGAAAATGGTTTAAATAGGATGATCTCCCTTCAAATGTCTTTTTATTCCGTCCCATGATAGATATTGGTTCTTAATAAATTGTCTTAAACCATTATTAAATATCGTCATACATGGGAATTAGTATGAACATACCCAGCTGTTCTGGAGTCCGAATGAGTTTGACAATCAGTTGCTACATCAACTTCGGCCCTGTCGTGAAGTCTCTCCAATTTCTACGTGGATATTTCTCTTGCTCCAGCAACGCTGTGATTTGAATACATCCAGTTAGTGGCGCGTGTCCTGCCTTACAATTTGATGCCACACCCACCTAGGTAGACCTTGCCATGGCAGCCATGGCGGGTGCTCATTACTTGGCTTTCAATGTGTACAGAAAATGGAGCTCAAAGAGTTGCTGAGACTCCGTTTCAACGGAAGATTGATTCATCCAATCTACGATATCCGATGAAATAAATAATGGTTGCTATCCGGCTCGAACTTTGCGAACCGCCTGCCCATTAGTTTTTACTCATCCATCTTTCACGTTCGCAATTTATGCGTAGTTTTGTTCAGTTATTCACCATTATTTTATCATTCGATTCGATATTGGTATTGAATCCCACATTTGATAGATATTCACATATAAAGTCAGCGGTACAATTTGATGGTAGATTCTGAACGATGCATTCACCCATTTTTATTCTTTTGTGGACTAAGTGATAGTGCAGAGAATTCAACTGGACATCAAACACTGGTTGATCATTTTCGGAAGTGAGCTAAATTGCGTTTGATATTCTGAGTAACAGAGTATTTTAGGTTACTCCTGTGGTTGATACAGAATATCATAGAGATGACTGTCCTCCGTCAAACAAGGTGGAGATTTATGTCATGAAACACAAGCGTGAGAAAGTAGAGACAAACTATCATCAATTTTTTCGGAAATCACGTAAAAATATTTTATAAACAACTTTTTTTTCATTCAATGAGTACACATTCTGAGATGTTACGACATTTTTGGTATTGACGAAAAGTCATCGATGAGCGAGACATAATCGATTTCATCAGAATCCGAGAGGAAAAAATTTTGCGATGGCAAAGAATGTCAGATGCTATTTAATGTGGCGAAATCGAGAATTTGCTTTTTAGGTGCTAGCAGAACATACCTACGCGCTTCGCGCTTGGGACACGCAATATAACTACTTTGAATTCTGATTCAAAAGTTAATAAAATGAATTTAACTTAAGTTGCAAATAACTTCAAAACATTTAATTTGTATCCAACGGCCAATGTGTGGTACAACATAAACTTCAGTACATTCCTTTGAATGTCGCAACACCAACTCAAGAAGAATGGCCCACACAGGCAAACTATGGGCTTTTCATCGTCACGTGCCGGCATTGGCCATTGTGAAATCTTGCGTTAATAACAGATGAACATCCGCTCATTTGTACGCCGTCATCAATACCTTCAATATGAATAGTGGCTTCACCGATTCAAAAGCAGCGTAGTTCGGTATAACCAACAAAGTCGAACTGTTCATCGCCATCGGACATTTGAGCTTAATTCCAATGAAACATTCCACATTACAACTTTGTTGGATCATTACCTGTTTGAAACATCAACTGTAACGTCAATGATAATTTCTAAACAATGTAAGGTCTTGATCAACTTCGCCTCCGCACTTATCGTCCCATCATAAACGACTTCGTGACATGCTTCCTCATTTATTAATTGACCTCACTCGCATGAATGCGCTGCCGCTTATTTTCATGATGGCTTTGCGCACACGTGTCTTCGGCTTTATTGCTCTTCATATCCATGATGGAGTCGCGCTTACGTACGTCCGAATTGCATTTTACTCGACAGACGTAATTGTTCTCCGTCTTCCCGCTAATACCAAACTATGGGAACAACTCGCGAAAGTCAAAATTCAACTTGTGTGAGATAAAAATATCCTCAATGTTCATATTGCTATCATGATGTTCAAACTCATGAGTGTGAATGTGATAATGCAACCACGTTTCTAACGAAATATTTTGGAACTTCATCAGCCTGTCAATAGGTGGCGCACACCAAAGTCAGTTTGAGATAGTGGTTTAAGACACTGGATAGCAAGGCCCGGATAGCTCAGTCGGTAGAGCATCAGACTTTTAATCTGAGGGTCCAGGGTTCAAGTCCCTGTTCGGGCGATAAATTTTTGCATTTTTTCACTAGAATGTGCCAATCATTCAAAACAAGGCAGCGCATTCTCGGATAAAGCATTGAACCAGAACTGAGCATGTGACTTACGAATCTTGTTATAAACAAAATCGTTATGAAACCTCCATACATCAAAAATTCACACTATGATTATATCCAACTATTGGAATGAGTTATAATCAGTTTGATGGTACCATAATTTTGTCGTACAATATTTAAATTGCCCGATATTTGAAGGCTAATATGCAAACTCAATAGAAGTCCCTGTTGTACGTTATGAAGAGGCCATTCATCCCAAGAGGGTGCCTTGCATCGTCGTCACTTTGGATCCTCAGATAATTTGATATTTAAATGAAGTTTAAATAGTTTGCAACAGCAATTTGTCTTGGAAAGTTGTGGGAGATGCAAGCGCCTCTATCGGTGAAGTATCTAAAAGGACCTACGCTGTGTAGCGCTAAACCCTACGTGAGTACATGAAAAGAGGATATGTATATATCGGGGTTTATACGGATGTGGAAGTGTGCATGTGCATAAAGGAGAATATAGTAGGAAAGCATGCAAAGGTAGAGTGGGCCCAGGGGTATTGGTCTCACACCACGTCGGTTTCTTCCATCTTCTCCATGATACCTCCCTTATCCTCATCTTCATATAATACACCTTCGCATCGTCGCGTTTGTCTAGCTAACACGCGCACCTGCTCGCAGAAGCGCCATGATGGCACTAATATTAGGCTCACGCGATACTGTCATGTCCTTCTCGTATAAAGAGCCATAATAGTATAGGGATGAGAATTTGGGCGTGATGAAAGCTTATCCAATAATACATCTTCTTTGTTGTTTAATTCACGAGCTTCAATTTTTTTTGTGTTGGTATAAAAAATGAGCATATTTGCCTGGAATATTGAGCACATGAAAAATGTAGAGACTCTCTGATCTTCAAATGCTTAGTCTATTTGAACTGGTATGTAGTAATTTTCCAGAGAAGATCAATTCAAGCACCTTGGCACTATCTCATTATTTCGAAGTTTTGGGTGGCAAGGTTATTGAATGTCGCGCAAATGAATCAAACACAAAGTCTATTTTTGGTATACATCAAAGTTAGAATGTGTCAGAATTTCAAATTGAGTGAGCGAAATGCGTGATGCAATGAAGATGGCAACGCGACGTTCCTTTAAATTATATATGTCCATGATAAGTTCCAAGTTTGGCCAGAGGAGTTGAAATAAGAATATGGTTAATATTAAAATCATTTCGATAGTTTAGGTGAACAGTTTGTCTGAGTTCATGATCTAAAAGGTCCCCTTCGTTTGCCTACAATTCTTTCCAAAGTATATTAAAGTTGAGTCAAGTTCACTCTCTCTTTTGTTTGCACATCATTGAGGCATGGGATGGTGCAATGTAAAATACTGCGATTGCGCCAACAATGATTCTGGCAAAGTGTGCCGGAGGGGGAGAAAGTGTGCTGGGGCTGGTGCTAGAGTTAATACTCAATGCGATGCATTTCAAGCGACATCAGTAGTGTGGGTAGGACGAATAGTAGTTGTAGTAGAAGAAGAAGAAGAAAAGGGAGTCGGAGAAGTAAAAGTAGTAGCAGTTGTACCCACTGTGACATAGTAATGACAGTAATGGTAATAGTTTTGCATTGATAGTACTGGCGGTTGAGATAAAAAAGTAAAGGTTGCATCAACAACAAAAAACTGAGTGAGTGACATGAATTCGTGATTCATGTTGGCGTTAGTTAACCCACAAACAGAGCGGAAGACTACATTTAATAGAGTACACCCTTCTGAATTTCCTTCTTTTCTTCAAGTTTTTTTCGTCACTCTCATACTACCGATAATTCTGTATAACAGTGGGTTCGACGTAAAAAAAATTCGGGCGGCAAAACACATCAGAGTGCTATGCTGAAAAAAATGGAGTAAAAATAAATGGAAGAAGAAAATAAAATAAAATAAAATGAATATAAAAAATATCACAAAACAGCAGAGTGTTTCAAGCGAAACGAGCTCTCATTAAGGTTATACAAATCGACGATGGCGCGCGTAAATTAAACGAGCTCCACAGCGCAGCCCGTCGACCCACGCAGAAGTCGAGTCTCGAGTTTGCCAGTCTCTCTCTCTCTCTTCCTTCCTCTTTCCCCTCTCTTTCCTTCTCTGTCACACTCCCTTCTTTTCTCCTTTGCAGTCGTGGACGGGAAAGCTTCGGTGCCAAAGCGTCTGAACGAGTCGTGCTTCGTTCTAGTTTGTGTTCAACGGAGAATCCGTGTGAATTTAAGCTCGCACACCGGTTCCAGTTGCAAACTTTCTTTACTCATTCCTTATAGTTGCTCGTCCTCGCTTCGATACCCACAAAACTGCTGCCGTTGACTGCTGCCTATTACTATTTTCATGCCTGTGCAAATATAATTCTTTAAGCGCGTCTGAGCTCTATACCTTTATATCCTTCATATGATTGGGAAGTGAAAAGTAGAACGCATAATAAATGAGCGTCAAAGCATTGTCAGGGTAAACTTGAAAGTCCCGGAACGTACTCCAATGATTATGCACGATGAAAAGACCTGCTCACTAAACGCTTATCATCACTGAAAGTATATTATTGTGGTATTTGCTTACGATGCGGTTATCATATCGAATTATTCTTCAATATTATCACTTTTATTTTATTGACATCACATACAATGTCTCACTTGAATTGTTCTCATAACAATATTGTGAAAATCACAGTTGAATGCGTTTAAGTGTTTTGGAACAATGCAACGCTCATGAATGCATACAATTAAGCGATAGAAGGCGCATTTTCGTATCTGATTTCCTTTAATCGCTACCAATTTTCTCCCACAGAACTTTCCTTTATATTATTCCATTGCATATCTTACCAAGTGTTATATTCTAACACCAACCACTCCACCAAATAAAGGCGGATATTTCGAAAGGAAAAGAAACTGGAATCAGCACTTTGGGAAAAATGCTTTATACTTTATTAAAATGTTAATGGAAGTGCGGATATCAATGAAGATCAATCATATCAATTGAAAAGCTTCATGATTCTAGTGTTTGAAATAGACAATTCCGAATGAGCAGATGGAGAGGAATAGTTGAGTGATTGAATGAGATTGATGATGAATATCGAAATTTTCAGTTTATATTTATCCAGTACGATGTGCATTAATGAACTTCAACATGCATATGCATAATCCTCATATTCAAGTACCAACACCAAGCAGTGGGATAGTATGCATCGTAAAATTCTTTAATGAACAACCATCAAAGGTACCGAATCCCACTATCAAAGACATCGAATATTTACATTTTATTTTGTGATCTCATCATGTTTCAACGTTTTGTAATACAATTGATGTTCCAATTTTTGTCGAATGAAAAGACTGAAGGGGTCTACCCTAATAAGAATTTTCACCAAATCGATTTTTTTATTGTTGCATTTTTCGAGAGTATATATATTGAGAACTATCATACTAAAATTTTATGAAAATCCGAGCAGTCTAAGTGTACTCTTGAGCGACGTTTAATTAGCTACCTGAGCGCGCTAACGAACGCACCGCCCAGGGCGGCACTACTTAAGAAAACTTCAAACACGTTTTTCTCGAAATGACGTTTTTGGACGACTTGTTGATAAAATCTCCGAAACTATTCAACCGACCCTTAAAAAAAGCGTGCTTTTTCCTATTTTTTTTTGGAAAATAGCCGCCATATTGTCATTTTTGAAAAAATCAAAAATCATATTACCCATATTTTTTTTTGGACCTGTGTTCCCCTCATTGTTCTGTATGAGAACTGAGTAAAATAAATATTAGAAACATTTTTTGGGTATTTAAAGACTGATTTCTTAGGCCTAACACTTTTTATATCCATATTTATAATTTATACCGGTCAAAAAAAATCGTGAAAATAGCCTTTTTTTTGCCCGTCTAATTAGGGTAGACCCTTTCAAGTAAGCGAAGGGATCGTCCCTAATATTTCATGGTACAAACTGTAATGAGTATCGCAATAGAATTGCCAATGAGCTGAAAGCTCGATCAAGTATCATCAAACAGGGATTATCAGTAGCTCAAGGAGGCTACATAAATTATATCAGCATTGTAGAAATAGAGAATAAAGTTCATTGCATGTACCAACAAGAGTGAGCACAAGAGTAAGAATGAGAGCAAAACTAAGAGAATGAAGAGTTAAGGGGAATGAAAGAGTGCTAGACGGCGAGAGTAGAGACTATAAGGTGTGGGCAGGAAAGAGGGTGGGTGAGTCAGCCTCTGCGACGTGACTACAGGTTGGTTTCGCATTAAACTTATGAATATAAATCACGGCATCTCGTTCTCTGAATTCTTTTTCGGTCCCCCACACACAACCAGCATTCTCTTTTCTATACACATAGATATTCCCATCGCTATGTGTTCTGGCATCTTGGTAGCACCTATTCCTCTATACGAAGAGCTCGAGATTAGTGGACAACCCTCCAAGTATCCATATAATTTATGGTGTTGTTGTTTTAATTACGCTATAAGGAAAGGAATTCTCTTCTGTACGTATACTTTTATGATTTAATCGTTTCTTTTTTATTTTTTTTCACCAAGCATGGCTTGATGGTTTACTACACCAACGTGAACACCATCTTCGCTTTCATCAGTGCGGTGTAGGAAGTGTAAGATATCGAAGGTGACGGGTCATAATTTACTTCGCACATAACAGTTCGTGTCTTCCTGGCTATCGTGCACTGCATCTACGAGGTCGCAGGCCATTCTTTAATTTTTTTTCCCTCTGTCAATTATCAAGATCTCGTGAATTAAATTTTTGTATTAAAAAAAAAAAAACACAAAAGAAAGCGGTGTAATATATTGCTAATCGAAATGAAACATGACGGAGCTTCCTCCAATATCGAGTTATGTGTATTGCTCCTACGAAAAAAACATTAAGATAAGTATTGACGTGGGGTCTGAACGATTTTTATTCCAACACAATATGAAATTTAGCAGCATTTTTTTTTTTGAAATTGGAGTAATATAACAAAGTGTCCACTGATTTAAATAATACCCAGAATCGTTACATGAAAGTAATTCACCACTAGGTGATTAAAAATTCATATGAATGAATATTACAAGTGATTCAAAAGTATGAGAATTTGAAGATTTGCGATCAAATGTGGCATAATCGAGAAATGTCTACCAAAGGGTAAAAATGTGTTTTTCTTAAAATTATTTTTGAGAAATGGCCATCATGATTGCGGAAAACCTGATGCCTGATTTGGTTCTGACCAGAGCTTTCTTGAATTACATTTACACCGTGCATAATCCCAATAAAGATTTGGGAGATACATGCAATCTTCCATTCCCGTTGTATTTTTGCCACGAGACGAGGTCCTGCTCTTGATTTTTACAGCTTCCCACTTCTATCCACCTATCGAGTTTTTAACCACGTTTATCCTATTCATATGAATGCTTCATTCCCTCAGAATATATGTGCAGTGAGAATTTGATTCATTATGCATGGCAAAGTCCAGTACTACATCATTCGCATTCATTATCTCCGTAGATGTAGGTCTCTGAAAACTCAATTAAAGTTGAAATTCAAGTGTCAAAATGGCAATTGAATATTGCGCTGATATAGCTATCGAAATCTTCATGGTGCAAGTAACTTTTCCTTCTCAATATGCTTTTAATATCCAGCCCGGTCATTCCTTTGGTATTCTGCGTCTTAATTGTGCTACTATATATTCATTTATGTTGATAATAAATACTCTAGATTGCGATATAATGAATGCGTTCATAACCCCACGAGGCTTCTAAGCGTTTTCCCACCACTCGCGGCGTCTCTTTTAACCTCCTACGTACACTGGCGTAGAAACGCAGCCTCGCGCGCGCAAGCTGCCAAGCCGACAGTTTGTGGTGTCAAAGTGCCGGACCATAATTCACTCTGCGCAAGTTCATGTCTCCCTGGCACGCACATCCCCAGCCTTACTCAGGCTGGCGCGTTTCCGTCTCCCTTCCATTGTCTGCTTGCCGCCCCATCGCATTCGCGCGGCACATACCAACACCGGCCGATCATCCCTCGAATGTGGTTGAGACTGTTTATCGGATGTTGCCACGGCATCACCTCAACGATTCACCCTCGACCCTCCATGGTTCTTCACGTTTTTGTTCTTGTTTTATTTTTTTTTTCATTTGGGCTTTATTTTCGTCCATGTGGAGAATCCGCCACAGCTAGTGTGCATTAAACGTGCTTCAAATTTTGAATATGTACCATAGAACACCTACACCTACGAAATCCATGTCATATCTGAGAAAAAATTCGTAGTTTTCCGTTGAGAATGTACAGGTCTCAACTGATATTTAATTTTCCAGCGTGTCTTAACCTAGGGACAGGTGATATAAGTGCTCTCCACTGGGTGAAAAGTTAAGATGATGCATCAGATACAAAATGATACACTTGGAGGCAGATCGAAATTCTCATTCTGATTCTAACCGGCTTATATTTTGTCTGATTCGTAGTGAAAAAAGGAGGTCGCCCATGTGGTGAAAGGAGCCATAACGTAAATACACCATACCAGACGTATGTATACAGTATATTGCATCATGTCAATAATGTATATGTGTATTCAGCATTTGATATATATGACTAGGGCATCGGAAACTTGGTAGCAAAAGAGTATGTGAGAATATAGTAGTGGGAACGTGGGCGGGTGTGGAAAGGAGAAAAACCTGAGGGATTTGGACGATCAGGCACGAACGTGCGATCCGATACATCGTGGGCGCGATTCCAAAATCTATCGATTACCGGATGTCATACATATCCGATGTTGCGTGATCGCATTATTCCCCTAGGGAGTCTAACGCTTGCACTCACCCGTACAGTCGGGAGTTTTTCTACCGATTCCGCGATTCACCAACTTCGACTGCAAATGACGAATGCCTCTTTCACACAAAACACTAATACACTAGCAGTGATTTATTCCTCATTCGAATGGAGAGAAAAAAGAAAAAAAAATATTGAGAAATTGTTATCTGGTCATCGCGTGTCGAGTAACGTTTGAAATTACATTTTCAGTAGCAATACGTGAAGACTCCAAGAGTTGTTGTGTTGGGGAAGTATACACAACTATTCAGACTCGATTTTATGAAACTATCAGTGGAGAAGAAAAAAAGTTGATTAAATTGGTTAAATTTGGATTGATACATTCTTCTTTATGATCGCTCCCGAAACGACAACATGCAGTGAAGTTTTTTTTTAAGTGGACGCATGGCAAAAGCTTCCTGTGCAACTAGTGAATGATCAGCCATCTCTTTGCCATAATACAATGATGATTTCAGCAATGAATCGTAACATTCTTCATTTTATGATAGAAAAATGACCACCATTACGAACGGCGTATCTGTTGCCTCGATCACGACAAACGATACCAAATGAATGATGCAATCGAAGAAATAAACATCGAGAAAAAACCGTGAATTGGATTGGAACACTCAGAGTTGTCAGAATCTGGACCATTCCAATAAGTTTTCTACCCGTTCACTGACACACAATTCATTTGCAGATTCCTTGTAGAGGCGAAAGTGACGTGTCCGATAATTTTGTTCTCGTTCACATGAAAAGCAATAAAAATCACAGACCATATTTTGAACTAAGAGATTTTAATGGAAAGAGTACTAGACATTATATGAAATATCCTCTAACGATAATGCCGCATGTATCAACTAGTGATTCATTTTTCGTACTACGCATTTTTTATCTCAGGCACTGGGGACACACGTTTTCGCATGGAGAGTAATGAACAGCATGAATGTTTCGTTTGCTGGTGAAATAATAGTCAGGAAGATGATGATAAATTTACAGTTTGAGATTGGCATATTGTACCTCTTGGCGAATCTACATGCCTCTATAAAAATATAGCAGAGAAGACAATGTCAAAACTTCTATCTAATCTACAATCAGTATGAACAACAATATAAGACCAAAACAAGTATTGAGGATACTTTCGGACAATATCAACACATACCAAACGATAATAGTATTCGTGAATCATAAATTTGTATGCGAATATACAGATTATATTTACCCGCAATGACCACTGGGGAGCTTATGGATGTAAGGTGGTTGACCATCATGTATAGACGCATCTGTCAAATACGTGCTCATCATTGTGCGGAAAGCTCATTACGTTCTCATCATGACGGTGCAACGATTCGGTTATAATTGAGCTGTACAAAATGAATCGTTGATGGGCATCAAATGTCGAGTTCGGATCAGTTAATTTCCCGCTGTGTTATCACATTACATAGCTGTGATGATTAGTATTGGACATGAGAGTTGACAATCCTAATGTTATTTCCGCTCACATTGAAAAGGTGGGAATATTGACCGACGTAATATTCATTGATACATTCCGTGTGACTGAACCTCTGAGTAAGATTATTCTTATTATTTTGTCCTGTTTTATGTTCAAACGCATATGAAATTTCTCAGTTGGTATCATCTGTATTGGTATAGAAACTAGTAGTATGTAAAAAGTCATCATCCGATGCATAAATATTGCATTATGTGGAAAGAATTTTAAGGATCAATATTTTTTTGCAACATATTTTTGAGATGTCAATTTGACACACGATTGTTCTTGTTTTATTTATCAATTGAGGTTGGAAAAAAAAATCAGCCTCAAATTTTATCTCGTATACATACAATTTCGTACAATTGATGTTCGTATCATTGTTGCTACAATGTTAGTGTACCAATTGTTTATAGAACTCCGAGGTGGAATACTTTATGTTCAAAATTTTTCATCAATTCCAATCTCATGTGAATGAATTTCGATATTATTCAGGAAATAATACAACCGTTGATATGTGCGATCCTGTCGAGTATAAAATATCACTTTTTTATCGTTATCATGTCGAGTTCCGATAGAAACGATGTATAATTTCCATTTAGTTTTATTTTCTCTCTGGATTTCTTTATCCTCTTGTTCATTTGTACGGGATTGTGATTTCTCTTCATTGTCCATTGTTTTCTCCTCTCGTTCTTCCACTACCTTTTGTGTCTCTCATTTAGCCTTTCCATTTTTCGTCCACAATATCAGGTTCCACCAATGAAGTTTCCTTTTACATTCCGCAAATTTTTTTCCACGTTTTCATCACGTAGTCATGGTGAAAAAAGGGGATTATACAGTAGAAGAAAATTGACGAAAAAAATATTGAATAATTATACTTTTAATGCGTGAAATTCTTTTGAGAACTGCTCTCGTGCTTTGAAGTGCTTCATGTGTAGATCACATTGATGATTGGTTCATATGTAGTTCATATTCCGATATAAAATTTTCAAAGAGGGTAGTTGACATTTGACACATTATGTAACAACACATCAAGGTGAAGCTGATCTCATGAACAAGATGAGTCTGAATGAGAAAGAAACGAATTTCATTTACACGGATACAGTACGTATCGTATTTTATATAGATTCACCGTGTTCTTGCATTTTTGCCTTGTTGAGAATAGTAACAGAAAGATAATTAAAATTTCTATAGTAACTTTTTCATTTCGCTTGCAGCATTGGGAATTTTCACAGCTCTCAAAATTATCTCTTTCAGAGAGTATGGAATATAAAACTGTCTATCAAAATTTCACCAGAAATAGATGTATACGATGAAATGAAACTCCCCAAGACGTTTCTTTCCTACCTGTACCGCCCTAAAAAGTGCAATCACTTTTGCAGAATTTTCTGAAGGTACAATTCTTGAACATAAAATTAACTTCTGGAACGAAGAAAAGTGTCCAACATGGAATTCTTAGTAGCCGATGTATGCATTAATATGTATATGCACGTACAAATTATCGAATCATTCTCATTTTACATTTATTTCATTCAATCAATTAAATTTCGATTTCTCCCATCATCATCACTCATATCTTAATTAATTTTTGAGTACAAAAAATTCCAAACATTTTTGCACCAAGGCAAACAAATGATATCCATACTTTTTTCTTTAATGAAAATATCGTATGACGAATGAGTGAGTTCGTGACCAGATACGACATTATAATGCTCTACATACTTCAGCTTTACATCAGAACGTTGTTTGTTATTTCGTGGAGAGACCCCATTTCACATTTATTACTCCATATTATTTCGAAGAATTTATTGTATAGTGACACTTAGTTCATGACATTAAACTTGACAGTTTGATTAGCTACCCACTGGCATTGGTGAAGCTTACCGTGTCGCAGCTGCACTCGCAGCCTTCCCTTTCCCTCTTCTACACTTTGGTATCACCCTGTTATCGACTCTATGGAACCTTGTATATAAGAGTTAGTGTATACAGATACTTAGGTGTATAGGTGGGTTTGGTATAGATACGATGCGCGAAATCGTGTTGCGAATCTTCCAGCCTCTTGTGGGGATGCATCTATTACGCTTGGGGAACGTGTCAAGCTGATTCCGGTGCTTTAAGAATTTATATGCATGCTGCCTTCCGTTTCACAACTATTTATCGCTTTGAATTACAAACGGAGTTATATATACGAGTGTATATATATATATATAAGAATATGTAAGGAATTGTAAATGGAGGCAGGGATAGAAGAAAGCGTGAGTTTCTGACGTCGAACTTCATTTGATTGAAAAAATATAAAGTCATAGTGAGAATCACATCCACATTATATTTATGATTATTACAAGAGTATTTGGCGATTATGTTGTTAAGCTTTAGACGCAAGTTGAGATTGCTGATGGAACATTCGTCTGGTGTATCTGGAAGTGAATTGCGATGAAAACCCTAAATAATTGTGGAAAAAAATTGCTCTGCCAATACCATGCACATTCAGACGTTGTAGTTTTTAAAATAATTTATTTGTAGATCATCATCATTTTCGTAGTACAATAAGTCTCATACTATTTTAATATTCAATGATCTATTCAGAGGAAAATGTAGATTAGTACCTCCATAATTATATTAAAGGGACGAGCTGTTTTTGAACTTCATCGTGCGAATTGATCGGAAAATTTTATTAATTATATACTTTGCTTACTTGTAAAATTGATAGAGAATTTTTCTTTTCCAACGAATTAAACTTTGCGATTTTGTTACTCAGCTGAAAAATGCTCGATGCGCGAAAACTTCTCGAAAGAGAAAAGTTCGGGATCTAAAATGATACCTCAGTAAATTCTGTGCGATTATAATTAAGAAAACTACATCTCATCGAGTTTTGATCATTTCTTAACTGCTGAGCAAGTGGTACTTAAATCTTTTTGAGTTGTGTTTGTAGTGATTGCGGAAGTAAAGACGGCAATGAAGAAAAACGCATAGTAGAAGAAAAAGATAGGAAAAATAAGGTAACACAGAAGACGAAGGATAGAAGAACAGATTGAGGAAGCAGGAATAGGTGAAGTAGAAAATCCGGAAGAGGAAAATGAAATGCATCTTAGAAACGATAGATCAAATATAAAAGTTTTTAGTTCCTATGTAAATAACTCGAAGTTCACCACAAATTTCTTGAATCTTCTTCTCACAGCGTCATCAACCTGGATGTTCTTCGTTCTCTTACTTTTTATCTCGTCATGATGAAAGAAGAATTGGGATCAATTGAAATTTCGACCTGCTCCTCAAAAACATACAACCGGATTAACTAGTGAGTCTCTGATAGGAATGAGGTCCATTTCTACATTAACATCTTCGAACTAATAATTGTCGGCATTTGATGTGACCTACTACTGTGTTTTTCTTTTTACTGTTTTCAACAAGCTTGACCACCATAGTGAAAATTTTGTGATCTTTTCCCCAAAAGAAGAACAGACAGAACTGCATGAAACTTATCGAATATGTGGGGTTCTCATGTCTGCAAATATCTCACAGGAATTGATCTCTCTCGATACTCGGAAGAAATTGACTGGATGAAACAGGAAAAGACATACAGCTCTTCATTGAAAGTCATTATTCTGTTTCGCATATAGATAGTTTATTCTTGCTCTTACGACTCTGGTCTGGAACAAAGCAACAAAGGATGATCAAGCACCAAAGAGTCACAGTCGTAGTTGTCAGATCCAGCTATTATATGCAAATAAGCCGTCCATTCCTTCGTATGGTTAACCAGTTCCTCTCTTCACCGCAGTTACGGAAGATCTGTGAGAGTTGCAAAGCTCGAGAATTCGTCTTAATCACAGTTATCTCTAGTCAATCTCGATGGTAATGAAACAGGTCTTAATGTGAGGAAGAAAGCCAACTCGTTGATTGATTCAAAAGTCATACCTATATAGGTGGATATATATTGTCGACGCCGGTAAAACTTTTGCGTTCCGTTCAAGACTGTTGGAGAATGAGGAAATGAGTCCATGAACTGATAATTATTCATATGAACTTCGGGTTTCTTTCTATTTTGCATGAATATGAATAAAAAAAGTTGATCCAATGCAGAAACCTCATTTCGTTTGATAATAGGAAATAATAATTTTTTCGAATTTCGATTCCTTGGACGTGATTTTGATAAGCGCACAAATTTCTCGAATGCCTGCGCTGAAAGGGAGAATTCAAACCAATGAAATTTTTATTTTATTCCTCATAAATTCATTCCTTTCTCAGCTGAAACTATTTGCATAATATTGAATTAACATAATTTCTTCAATTCATTGCAGCTTGGAAATGAAAAAAGTAACGAAGTGGTGAAGCAAAAAATACGTTACTCATTTTTTCATGTATGGAAATCATAGAAAATTAAGGAGAGAAGAAATGAATTGGAGGACGTGACCGGAGCTGCGAGTGAATTTTTGTCGGAAGACATCACATAGATGGTTTGTATTGAATGCTCGTACCTATTCGCGGTATCTTGTGAATAACTCATCCGAACCCATTAAATTAAAAATACTGAATATTCCTTGCGAAAACTATAGACTAAAATATTATCTTTACTGTCTAGTGGATACTGTTTAGATATCCCCCATCAACAATTCATGTTTTTCAGACTTTTTAAATTTAAATTGAGCAGCATTGAAAAAAAATTAATGTAAATATATTATTTATTTCTTCTCGTACATCCAATTATCATTGCTGATCAGTATGATACAGAGGTTGGTAATATTTCAGTCGTGTTGTTTAACAAATATTGCTGCGACAGGCCATCCCATATTTAGGATAATTTGAAAATGTTTTTCGGGATTTTTACCGCCGATTATGAACACAATTGTTGAAATTTCGAGATATTCATTGGTTACATCGTCCACCACGGCCATGTGATGAAATAGATTTCTATACAAATGCGCATTTACACCGACGATGAAAAACATACGTATTTTCTATTTTTTACATACAAGTTTTCTTAAGATCTTTTGTATATCAAAATAAATTTTTTACCAACTGTTATTCTCGACTTAGCACCTTAACCGATGAAATAGCAAATGGTACTCTGCGTCGGAGTGACAGTAAGCCGTATTGTAAACGTCATAGACAGTATTGGCGGTAAATGTACGGACCACCGGAACACTCTTTTTTCTCTTAATTTATAAGAATACGATTATTCGTTTAAAATAATATTTGAGATGTCTGTTGGATATACTCTCCAGCTTCACGAGGTTTCATTTTATGGATCTTCTCTGGTAAGATTCATAAGAAACACTTGGAATATATTACTAAGTATTAATATGAAGAAGGTATTCTTCTCAGGACCTTTTCTTTCATTGTAGAGCGCTTTTGTCATCTGAATATTTCAAATTTCTGAATGTGCAAATTCCAAAACGCTCGTCTTCTATGGATCTATAAAACAAGATTTTGTATTTTTTTAAATTCGTTACCAAAGTGCTTTCAATAATCCTATATATTGAATTGTTGGGTGGTACATGAGCAAGTTTGAATTGTATATGAAACAATTCCAACTGTGTGTTGCAATCAAAATTTTAAAGAGAAGAATCTCTAAGTGTGTTGAATTCTTCCCAGTGGAATACCGTAAAACTATCGATACTTTATAGCTATACTTTTTATCCCACACATATTCTAACATGTTCTAACTGCAAGTACCATTTCATAAATTCATGAGTGTATAACGGAAGAGGAACGTGTGATGCAGGTAAACAAGCGTTCGACTTCCAAGTGTTCTGCACTTTTAAGAGATGTGAGAACTCATTCAAGTAAACCAGGAAAGTATCGATATTTGAATTAATAATAATCCAAAAACTCTGGAAGAGTCTATACATTTCAGTGCTACTGTTTAATTCCTTACTACAATTTACTGGAGTGAGGATATTTCAATTGAATTGTTGTTTTTTGAAGACACAGTAGTAATTTTCACTCTTAACGATTTATT
>JAPYZH010000189.1:0-147547 GCA_030523085.1 Meteorus colon | reverse complement strand
TTATTATTATTATTATTATTATTATTATTATTATTATTATTATTATTATTATTATTATTATTATTATTATTACTATTACAAATAACCAATTTACAAAATTAGCATTTTGAATGATAAATTACAACTAATAAATCTCATTAGAAAGTGAAAATAATGGTTTGAAAAACTGGTTATATATTTGAAAAGTTTTTATTATTGTCATGAGAGTTAGCATGAAAGTACTTTACATGAACGCTAGTACATCTGATACACTTGTGGCGGCGTGACGGCTTGACACATTTCCTATCATGCATCGTACGATTAGAATATCTTTCTCTATATTGACTTACCCCTATGAATCTGGGCATCTATAGATGTCTGCATTCTTCGGTACAACTAAATTTTGTGGCACTTGAGTCGAATTCTAAATATTTACATATACATACATATGTATTGATATGTTTGTATCATTTCTATGGACTCATTTCGGTTAGATATTGTGAACTTATGCGGACTGGTGTTAAGTTGGTCGCTCGATTTCAATTTTGGCTAATTCTTTTTTTCTTATAATTTTGGCGGTAATTTGGCGGTAATTGGCTGCCTAATTAGAAAATTTGGCGGTGCATAGATTTTGTGTAAATTAAAAATCAAATTTTAGTGTTAAGTTAGCCCCAAAAAAAGACATAATTCGATCAAACAAATTCGAAAGAGGCTTGATCGATAGGGAACTTTTTGGCGGATACAATAACACTCATCAAATAATTTGGCGGCCTTTAATTTCCTCATATATGAGTTCTGCGGAGGGATAATTCAGGACCAATCCATCAATGCTTCTTGTTACCAACGGCATAAATGAAATATGGATCATTTGCTGTTTTCATCTGGGAAAACAACGCCAATCTGGATCGCAACATTCTTCGATACCAATTTTATTTTAATAAGAATCTCCTCAAGATTTTTCAGCAGCTGGGGATGGAATTTATGTATATGATGTATTACATGATGAGAATAAGTTTGTAATTGAGCAATATGATTTTTAGTTATGTAATTTCGAAGTGATTCAAAGCCGAACAATTTTGCTGTGTATAGAATTGATGTAAAACAGGGATCTACTTTCTCAGTAGAGAGTCGAAATCATTTTGGTGGTGATGCTCGTTTCATCCTTTATGTTGGTATCAGTGAAATTGAATTTGAGTTGAGTTTGATTGAACAGATTTTACAGTTATGAAAACGTAGCTTTAAGTTATGATGTGAACACATGTTTTCCATGTTCTACCTTCGATCTCAATTTGTAAACATAATTTTTTTTCAGCTCTATTTAATGTAATGATTGCGTGAAAAGCATAATTACAAGTATCTCAAATAGATATTACAGTTTCTGTTCTGTTAGACCGGAAGATTGAAGAAAATTATTGAAAAAGAGAAAGGACAAGAGGAATGTCATGATCAAGGGTTTTTTGAAAATAATATAACACATGCATATCCATTCGTACTCATGTTTGTGATTATTTGATCGATTTGGATTGATTAGTCAAAAATAAAATATGGATATATTGATGAAGTCTGTGAGAGAGAAAATGGTCCGCTGTTTTATTCGGTGGAACCACGCTGAAGCTAAGTCTAAGTATCCAACGATCAAAAGCAATGCTACGAAAAAGGCAAAACCACTACATCCTTATGATAAAGTACATCCATGGCGGTCAAAAGAAAATTTTAACGAGGATATGTTAAATCAGATAATATATAATAACAGTAAGTTATAAGAGCGTATATTCCATTTATATTATTAACTAAAACTTTTCGTGGTGGTATCAAACTCTCTTATGAAATCAATATAGATGGTTTGGTAGGCGTAAATAAGCCTTACGGTATATCAGCGAGGCCCAGGGCTCCTGATCAGATAAGAAAAAGGAATGATCCAAGTGGCATTCCGTTTGAGGTGAAGTATACATTAACAGACAGTTTACCGTATATTGCTCAGAATTTAGGGTATGATTCTTTGACCATTGTGAAAACTCCAGAAAGGTAATGGTTGTATAGATGAATCTAAATAATTGATGTTTATTAGTTTCTGAGCTGCTGTTTCATTCTTTATTTTTAAGATTTACAACGGGTGTAGTGCTATTGAGTGCCAATAATAAAATAACTGAAGCCATTAATAAATCAATCAAAAGGGCAGAGGCTGCACGAACTATTCCTAAAACGTATTGGGTTGTAACGCGGAGAAAACCAATTCATAATGAAGGGGAACAAAGAGTAGCCATGAAACCTATCATTGGTCCAAATAGTAATCATTCCGAGGTAACAATTATTGTATCACAATTTATGCTTCCATTCATCTATTTACTAATTTATTTATTATAGCCTCATATAGTGACATCCTGGGCTGAGAATGAAAGAAAAAGAGGTGACATAAAAATCCTTAATGTTCAATTTCGAATTCTGTCCAATTCGACGGAGAACTTGGGATCCCTGCTGGAGATAAAATCGTCTACGAGTCAATGGCACGCTATTCGTCTTTTTGCTGCTACAGTGTTGATGAGCCCAGTATTGGGCGATCGAGTGTATGGATCCAGAGTTCAAAATGTTATGGGGAAATTTATAAATGTTAGTGCATTTGTCGAAGCAGCACATGTACCGCCAGTATTAGATGACCAGCTGCTGAAGTTATTGAAGTTGACAAAGAAAGAAACTATTAAAATTCCGGCGCATGTTCACTTAAGAGAAATATTTCTCCCTTGGTTTTTGGAACGAGGAAATGATGTAACAATTACTGCACCACCACATCCAGCATTTGCATGGACTTGCAAACGGTTGGACTTGAATGAACCATCCATGAATCCAATCATCAGCAATTCTTAGATTTTATATGCTGATGCTTATCATGTAGAGGAAAAACTTACTTCTTCATAACAAGATTTAATAATGTTGATCAATCAAATAAATTCATCGATATTTATTTATTCCAGATATTGTGTTGACATGTTTGTATATATAACTCAATGGGATAAAACCCAACGACCACTTAAAATTCGTCTCATTATAGTTTTTCGACCATGCAATGTCGACATTTTTTTTTTATATCCTTGTTTTCTTACTCTTTTGACCTCGGAAGGTCGTGCCCAGTAATTACGTATTTTATTACGGACCTGGGTCAATGCCCATGCTCCTCCAGCGATATTATTTTGCGGCAATGGAGTTGTAGTTAAAACCGTGCTGAATTGCCGGATCGGAATAGCTTGGATTAACCTATCATTTGATTTACAAAATGAAAATGTTTTATTTCCAAGTGGATATGTGATTTGTTTGTAGATGTTGAATTATTTAGGACATAACCTCGAAATTCAATGAAATTTTAAAAACTTACGGAATCTTCTGAAAGACATTTGATATCAAATTCCCCAGCATTGTTGATGAACAAATCTAATCCGAATTACTTTTTTCATAAACAACAAACAGGACACTTGTAATTGGAGCTTTCATTCGTTATATGAGAGGGAAAGTTGCGCAGTCAAATGACCAAGCTAAACTTGACCATTGCGGTCATAAGCTCGCGCTGTAAGAAAATTTGTTCGGTCGTTTCGTAGAGAGAAACGATTCGGAACACTGAAACGAGGACGATTTGAAATTATCGATGTGATGATGGAGTCTCCTATGGTTGAATCATATATTTCTAGAGAAAAAAATTCTATCAATGGAAGCTTCACTATAATTATATATTTAAATATATGTAATCACGTATAGAATATATTTTTTCAATGCATACAAAATGTTCATACCAAATGAACATCCATATAATTTCACACTGTATATATACATGACAATAATTAGAGGTAATTCAAGAAGTATAGATATGATCAGTTGTATCGATGAAATATGATATGTGGACGGAATGATTGGAAAGATTCAATCACATTACAAATAACCATTTCAGCATTGAATTTTGTTGTCTTTCCCCCATTTTCTCATGACACGAATTATCTGCTCAACCTGAGAATTGGATGTGGTCTTCAAAAGTTGAATGACTTCAGATAAGAGCTCTCTAATAAAAAAACATTAATTTTATATATATATACATATGGCTTCGAATTTGGAAATCATACTCTACATAATTAAAGTAAGTACTTTGGTTGTTTTTCAGCAACAATGAGTTGGAAGGTACCACAGCAAGCTCCACGTTTACCTTCCCAATGTTCTGGTGATGGATCCATTCGTTCTAACATGTCAAAAGCCTTGGCGGAATACCAAAACTCGCCAACTTTATAACAAGTATTTGCAATTAGCAGCAAAAGATTGAAGGATTGTGTTGAAGTGTCCATTTTGAGATATAATTCCCAGGCTAGCTGGACTTTCTCATTCATAATATAACAATAAGCCAGTAAACTTATGAATATATAATCGGTTTGTAATCGATCATCACGTATGAGGACAAATGCTTCCTCGGCTTCTCTGAAATATCCTGCTGCTGTTTGAGCTTGGGCATAGTTGAAATTAAAGTGATCATCATTCGAAAAATATGTTTTTATCGAATTCAAGTATACGAGAACCTCTTCAAATTGACGGCGGAGAAAAAAACAAGCTGCCATACAATGTCTACCTGGTATTGTATCACATTCAGATGCAGAAGAGCCGACCAGATGAAAATATTGTGTGGCTATTTTGATGCATTCACGTGAAGACATTTCTTGACCAATAATTGCATTGACCGTTCCTTTGAGAATATATTCCTGAGGCACAGCTGGTTCAAGATCTTTTATGAGCTCAAACGCCTCCTGAACATCATTTTGCTTCAAATAATATATAACTAGATTTAATCTGGCTTCTGGAATTACGTCCACCAAGTTTGGAAGGACTTGTAATGCGCCTTCACCATTCCGGAATACAACAATATTGTGGCGTATCAAATCGTGTCCAACACAATACATAGAGACCGTCTTTTCTACTAATTGTTTCATCTCAGCTTGAGCGGTACTGCCATCATAAAGACGAAAGTGATTGCAAGCCTTCAAATTAGTCGCAATAGCGCTCTCCGGATACTTTTGAATATAAACTTGCAATACCTCTTGTGCGACATCGTAATAATCCAATTTATAGTAGCAAAGTGCTACATAAACATTTAGAGCTAAATAATCCCTGCAAATAAAATAAGTTATTATCAAGACAATCTCTGCCATAAAACTCTTGTCCTCCACTACCTATTTTCAAGCAGGACTTTTTTATAAATGTCAATGGCTTCCTGATAGTGTGCTCTAAGATAGTGAATTGAAGCAATGCATAATTGATCTTCGGTTACATCTCGAAGATTTCCATGATATTCATCATATTTTTCCACATCTCCAAGTTTGTGAGCCAAATGGAAAAGAAGTCTGACCTTAAGATTACTGTCAGGAGCCTCATCAATAACTTCTTTGGCTTCATGATACATCCCAAGAAAAAAATAACAACAAGCCAAGTTAATTGGCAGATTGGATGGCCTTTTCCCCTTATTCTTTAAATCATTATAAATTTCCGCAGCTCTTTTATAATTTCCTAGATGAAAATTACAATATGCTATCCACATATCAGTTTCCACATTGTTATTAATCCCCGATGAATTGAACTCAACCAGTGTTAGTGCACCCGAATAGTCTCGTTTGTTTAGAAATTCTTCGAGTTTAGGAATGTCTTTGCCTATAGCAGGCTTCCTGTTATCAGATAGAGCTGGTTTCGTCCTGGACAGTATCTATATTTTGTAAACGAGAAAAAAAATAACCAACACATACCATAAATGTAATCATATTATAACCACAAATTAATAGTTCCCAGTGAATAACTCACCATTATATCGAGTTGAAGTCACATCATACTACATTGAATCAACTACTGAAGAAACTATTGATTGTTATGAATCGCGTGTGACAGCTGCTTTACAACATGACAGATGTTATGTATACACATGTGTATAGTAACATTAACAGTAGGTCTAACTTGGTAATGTCAAATATAATTACAAGACTCATAAGATTTCTACTCTTTCCGATATATGAATATTTTTTCGTAGCTCCAGATGATGTGGAGGAAAAATCAGTTGGAAGTCAGCTAGAAAAGAGATATTAAATATTAAAATTAAAATTTAGTTTGAATAATATAGTATGAACTTCGTAGTTTAAATATAAATAGCTTTGAAATGGTTGGTCGTCAATGAACGAATCATGAAAAGCCTGAAGAACTTGACTTACAGGTCGTGTCGTCAGAATCTGGAAGTAACGGACATATTATCAAAGAATTGAACGAATGATAATATAGATCGCATTGAGAATTACCTAATGTGAAACAATATTTGTTATCTTGGAATATTTTCAGCAACAAAACAGAAGTTGATTTGTAATTTCATTGATGATGCGATTTTCATTACTTGGAAATCGTACATCATTAATTGAATCTGTAACGAATGATAATATATTTGGTATTAACTGGAATTTCTTCTTGAATTTGGATAGTAATAAAGGATAGAACGATAATTACGCTGACGTAGAGTTGATGAGAAATGTTGGACAGAGTAAAACACATTTTTCTGGTGCTATCTGGAAAAGGCGGCGTAGGTAAATCGACAGTTAGCACACAATTGGCACTGGCTTTGAAAGTTTCTGGATTCAGGGTAATGTCACGTTGAAAATATGGGAGGTTATGCATTGCTATTATGAAAGTTTGAATTTTATGTTCAGGTTGGCATTCTCGACGTTGATCTTTGTGGACCTAGTGTACCATACCTGCTAGATTTGGAAGACCAAAATGTTTATCAATCTTCAGAAGGGTACGATTGGTTTTCAATGATATTCATGCAGTATTAAGATATTTTTTAGGTACAATAGCATTGGTGTATTGAATGGTTTGGTAAATTTCAGATGGGTACCTGTTTATACTGATAGTGATCAAAAGCTCGCTGTCATGTCTATTGGATTTCTCTTGAAAAGTCGGAATGACGGGATTATTTGGAGAGGTCCAAAGAAAACGGGAATGATTAGAGAATTTCTAAATGATGTAGTCTGGCAGGATATTGACTATCTGATTATTGATACTCCTCCTGGTACATCTGATGAACACATTACAGTCATGGAAAACCTGAAGTAATTTTTTTGGAATAAGATATTTGAGGTTTAGTATACAAACTTCAATCTGAGAATCTATAGACGCTTATGTTTTAATAGTGTGTAGATCAATTTTCTCAGATTGATCAGACGATATTAGAGTGTAATTCACCAAACTCATGTCATTGGCGATAGTAGAGGTCGCAAGACTATATTATATAGAGTATAAGATATAAATTAGATAACAATTTATGTTTTATGAATTAGAGAGGCGAAATGTGATGGTGCCATCATCGTTACTACACCCCAAGCGATAGCTGTCGATGATGTACTCAGAGAAGTGACATTTTGTCGTAAAACTGGGATACCAATTATTGGTATCGTAGAAAATATGAGTGGTTTTGTGTGTCCAAGTTGTACGGTTCGTTGATGTTTGTTCAATAGACTCATAATCATTCTTGATTGAAATAGAAAATAAATTAGCAAAACATTTCTTTCAGGAGTGCACAAATATTTTTTCATCCGGCGGTGGTATTGCCTTATCTGAGATGGTGAAAGTTCCTTTCCTCGCAAAGATACCAATAGATCCTGCGATTGGGAAACTCGCAGAGAAAGGTCAGAGTATCCTTGTTTCTTCACCAGACAGTCAAGTGGCGCAGGTTTTCCGGAAATTAGTTGAGGAATTAACAAAGAGCAAAGAGGCCTAATTCAATTATAACCAATATGGAAATTTTGAAATACGAATGTATGCTGTGTATGACGAGAGATTTATATTTGTCTCGCCATATATTTGTTATGCATGAAAATTTGATGTTCCTACATTTGACACTAATGATTGAAGTGGTCGCTCACAAAATGAGAATCAAAATGTTCCGAAATAACATTTCCATTTGATAATCTTGTATGTATATAATAGTTTGGAAAATAATTCACCAACTAATGTATCTGTGAGATAAATCATGAAATATATTGCATTACTTGTGTAACAACGCTTTTGATTTCATAGACAATGATTGTTATTAATGCATTTTAACCATGATTCCGGTGTAAAAAAATGATAAATTCACTTATTTCCCCAACCCCAGAGGCCCTTGACGAATCCTGCAAGCCCAGCATTCTCTTTCTTTGCTGGATCCCCAAATTTCTCGTTGAGATTCGGAAATTCAATCATATTGAATGCAAGATCAAAGAACAGAGGTTTACAAGGTATGGCCTCCATTGGTGGAGGTAAGTTGTAGATATTTGGTTGTTTTGTAAGAAGTGACATATCTTCTCGATATTCATGAAGTCTTTCATATAATGGCTTCTTACTTTTCATTTGTTTAGTTGAACCAAGGTCGTTTTTCCGACCATCTTGGAGAATGCTATGTGCATGCACAGCACATTGAGCGCCTTCAATTGATATCTCGAGTTTCTCTATGGCAGTTTTCAAATCATCTGGAAGAATAGTACCGTCCTTGAGGGCATTTTGTGCATGATGAAGGGATCTTTGATAAAGAGCCATTGCTTCTCGCCACATTTGAGCATTTGCCATAGACTGAGCCATATAAAAGCATCTGAAAGCACGATATGCTTTGGTCTTGGCCTCCTGCTCATTAATAAACTGTTCATCGTCAATTAGTTGTGACATCTCTACCAAATTATGAAGCACTGCTTCATACAAACGGACAATATCTTGAGGCTTTGCCTTTTCGGAATTCTCTGCAATTTTAATGAGCGCCAAATTCCGTTCCATGGTCCTGGAAAGTCTGATATATTGCAGATATGCAATCAGATGATGAACGCAAGATTTCTCATCTTTGTTTTTCAATTCATTTTTGAAAATATCCCTTATAGCCATGAGTACGTCTTTGCAGTCAATCAAGTGCGCCTCAAGCAAATCAATCTTTCCTTCCAATGTCGATGTTTTCACGAGAGTTTGGCTTAGTTGCGAATCAGCAATCAAAAGTCCAGCTGCTTGTGATGGTACAACTCCACAAGACTTTCCACGCCAAGTAACTTCTTCGGTGTTCGATTGATGTTCACGAGTTTGCACGATAAGTGAATCCAGATTAGCTAATAATTCGCTACTGAGTTGACCACGCATTTGCATCAAATCATCAATTGCTGATGTGTCACCGACATTGTATGCACAATATCTCAAGCTTGGGGCGAGCTCTTCGACTTTAGCCTTATATGCAACCTGTTCGTTCTCTGGCAGGGCAACTGATAGTTCGCCATAAACTACTTGAGCCTTTTTCAAGTTTGTCATTGCATCTTTCCAAAGTTGTAGTTCAAATTGGAGTGATCCATGCATCCATGCTACATACGCCTGTGCTTCTAATTTCGTTCTCGCATCACAGTCTACACTCTGGAATAATGTGCAATAATGTAATAAATAAACATTGTACACATTCCAAAATATTAAATACTATTGTAGAATGCTATTCAACCTCAATCAATTCCTGTAATTGCGAAGAATAAGCAGCAGCCTTCCGTAATCTAGAAATCAAATGAAACTTTTTACGCGGTTCCGTATTTGATTCTATGCGCAATTGCATAGCATAACTCCAAGCACGTTCAGCCATCGTCAATGGAATTTGCATAAATTTATCATCGTTAACCATAACGGGTGTCACATCTTTTCGCTTGAAGTGTCGTCGATCACCTTGAGGTAATTTAAGAACTTTTCGCAATCGTCTAAGACGTCGAGAGCAATAACCTCGGTATCGTTGATAATCCCCATGTCGAAGACCATGTTGCTGCTGAGCGTCTTTAATGATTTTCAAAACTAAAAACTATCATTAAGAAGTAATATAACACCAACATCAATCAACAATCACATATGGTTGAGTACATGATAACAAAAGGTCGAATAGAATGTATCTGTAATGAGAATATGAAAATACTGCAGTGTTTTTTTTTTTTTTTTGTAATAGAGAAACGAAAAACAAAAAGGATACTCTCAAGTGTATGGACTTTCGACTCTTTTTTGACGACCACTTCGTCCTCACAAGTATCATTCACCAATTCTTGGTTTTTTTCCAATACAACCATGATCGTGAGTAGCAGGTATACTTCCAAATTCAATAAAACTGACGTACATATGTGAAACAATCACGAGAAATAGATTGGAACTGACAAGGATAATCGTTTCTCCTATTCATACAATTCATTTACATATGCCTATCAATACGTGGAAGTAAAGCATGTCGATAAAGAACATGTCGATAAAAAGGGCGGTGAGTCTTACGGTTTTCATATTGTATACATATCTATGTGTATATTCAAGCGCTGAATGTGAAATTGAATTGCGTGATTTGAAACTCAAAGATCGATATTTCTTTAATTCATGTAGTCAATTTACGGTAATGAATAAATAAACGCTGGAATTATTGTCTAAATATGTTTGTGTGTTCATGGTGGAATGTTTATAACAAAATATAATTATTTATTGGTAATATAAATATGTTACACACGCTGGAGGACCATCACAATTCTATTGAAATTTCAAAAGTGGTAATCTAAGAAGAAAGTACTGAAGGTAACCGCTAGAGGCGCAGATAAATCATTATTGCCAACTTGAACCATTGGTAAGACGATCGTAGCGCCACTTTCAGTCCTATTAGTACGCCATCTGGTTTCCACTTAATAACAATGTTTGATGAGGTGCAATATGAAAACTTTTGTAGGTTAGGTTAACACACTTTTCTTGATTCGTTAGGTATTATCGTCATGTTTATTAAAATGATAATAGAATAAATTGTGATGAAAGTAGAAATTGCGTGGCCAATTAATGAATCTATGTTAACAGAATTCAACAGATTACAAATACCTGTGGAAATTTGAGATATGGGGAATGTATCTGTCTGTGAGTATAATAAGTAATCTGGGATGCTGTAATATATATGATCATATCGACGATTCTTCACTCGGCATCAACAATTTGCCTTTATTCAACCAGGCAAGAGAGATGATTAATCCCAATGACAGTACCATATCTGTGAATTTCTTTCAGAAGTACGAGGTGGAAACAAAATTCATTATTTTCAAAAGAATAATCACTATTAAATTTAGATAATTTGAGGAAACTATCTTGAACTTGGGAGAATGTGGGATATCATGATGTTAACAATGAAATCGATTTGTTTGGAAGGTTCCAAGAAAGTTCTGAGATATTGTTCACACAACGCAAGACCTCTGTCACAAACACCAGAGATATTTAGGTATATTAATAGATATTTTCATAGTAATACAACTCTAAAATCGAGAAAAGATGGGGACGACAAGCAAGTAACTATATTTGATGCCGCAAAACATCGAAAGAAAGAAAAAGAAACGTTTCTCGATGTCATACATACTTATATGAATGAAGCGCAACGTCGACGAGGGCATGTTTCATTTATTTATGCTGCTTTACACTACATGGATGAATTTGGTGTTAATGAAGATTTGGATGTTTATAAAGAAGTATTAGATACACTACCAAAAGGCAAGTATGTTGCCCGTACTTTAATCCAAGCAGAGTTTATGCATTATCCACGTGAGCAGCAATGTATAATTGATTTGTTGGAGAAAATGGAGAATAATGGTGTAATCCCTGATCCGGAAATGGAACAGATGGTTATAAATATTTGTGGCCAATACTCATTTCCACTGAGGAAGCTACGAAGGATGGCATACTGGCAAACAAAGTTCAAAAATTTGAATCCTTGGCCAATGCCGAGGCCACTGCCCATAGATCCAATGGAACTCGCCAAATTGGCGATCACGAAAATAGCTTCTGTAGATGTGCAAAGTGTTGTCACAATTCTTCATGCAAAAGATATTGCTGAATCTATTGATAAGACTTGGATCGTTTCAGCATCAAGTCCAGATCAAGAAAAACTTATATCTAAGCATCCAAAAAATGTTGCAGCTTATGTAGAAGGTCCCTTTAAAATATGGATTTCAAAAGCTTCGGTTGATTATTTCATACTTCGTGCCGATGTTTTGAAACCTCGATATGAAGAAGAATTTGATGAAGATGGTGACTATTAGAACCTTTATGATATTTACTATGAATTTGTTCAAGGATAATACCACATTTGTTTGTTACAGATGTATCAAATTTGGATATATCACCGTGGAGTCGCGCAAGGAAACAAATAGCCTCTTACCGATCAATACACGAACAAGATCACCAAACAATTTATGGAGTTTGTGCAACGGGAACTTCAAGCAAAGATTCGCTATTGTCATGGATCCGTTGTCTACAACCGCGAAATCCAGCTTTGATATCCATCCCTATTCTATTTAAATTCACAAGACTCACCAACGAAATACAATTGATTGGTTCAAACCAAGGACAGATGGAAACTCCAAAACAAATATCGGAGAAAGCAACAGAAAATATCGATAGTTGATATTCACTAGTCATAACTGTGTAATCTCTATAAATAAAAAAAGAATCATTGATATAGAGTTCAGCCGTTATCTCACCACCAATGATTATGTTCTTCTCTGATTTCATTCGTGAATGATGATCAGCTGACCGATTCCTCCGTATTAGATACATGCATATGCATTCAATTGTATGTGAGTTTTAAATATTCAACGAGAGGGTATTCAACTTGACGATTGCAATAATATGAAACAGTATCAGACAAACCACTGTGCTGAGACCATCACATCTTTCATTCACCTCATATGAATAGTCATGAACATGAGGGCGAGAAGTATTATCCCTCATTTATTCCCCAAATGTTTGGAGAGAAATAGTAAGTATGCTTGTTTATGATCAAAATTTGTGCATATGTACATGATGGAATTCCTAATTTTGTAGAGTTCAACTTTCCATGTGCTCAACCAAGACGGATGATGAATGAATCTGGCGTGTCCCTTGAATATGAGAAACTGTCTCCAATTTATACAGTATGTTGGCTTAGGATTGTGATTCAATATCACATTCGGTGACGAAATTTTTAAAATCATATAATTGTGTTAAAGGGGCCGGATTATGAGACAGTGATGAACACACGTAGGTCGTCTGCACCGTGTGAACGACCGTACTACAAAAAACCATTGCTGCTTCATGAAGGTCATAAACAATGGCTTTGGGATCACGAAGGCCGTCGATATCTTGACATGTTCGGTGGAATTGTGACTGTTGGTGTGGGTCATTCTCATCCGTAAGTTTATTCTCTAATTGACATTGTAGATGAATGTGCATAATAAATTTTTCAATTAGAAAGTCAAATCATAACATTCTCTTCCAGGGTTGCTTTGAATTCTTCACACTTTCTTGATACTTTCAATGCTGTATTATTTATAAAGGAAGAAAAATTCTGTAAAAAGTGTGACGATAATATAAATAGCGAGTAAAATGAATTTAACACCATTCTAGGAAAGTCGTTGATGCTGCCGTAAGACAAATGTCCAAATTAGGACATACAACAGCCATTTATATGCATTCGCAATATCATGACTACGTCGAGAAATTGAAGGAAAAATTGCCAAAACGGATGAATATTGTATATCTTGTGAATAGCGGATCTGAAGCAAATGAATTAGCGATTCTCATTGCTCGACTTTATACAAATGCACATGAAATTATTTCGTTGCAAAATTGTTATCACGGGAGTAGCCTGGCTACTGGCGCT
This sequence comes from Meteorus colon, assembly GCA_030523085.1. Taxonomy (NCBI): domain Eukaryota; kingdom Metazoa; phylum Arthropoda; class Insecta; order Hymenoptera; family Braconidae; genus Meteorus; species Meteorus colon. The sequence goes on along the minus strand of JAPYZH010000189.1, from coordinate 133,881 downwards.
GCCACAGCAATGTCGTCTATGCGATTTCCAATGCCACAACTTCCAGGATTCATTCATGTTAGTAGAGTTTATCGAGAAACCCGAAAGATTGAAGATAAATTGATTATTATTACACTTATCGTAACCTGGTGATAATACTTGAAATTCAACTGACTTTAGGTAATGAATCCGGATGTGTACAAAGGACTGTGGGGTGGTTCCCAATGTCGAGACAGTTCAGTATCATTGAAAAGTGTCGGTTGCGAATGCATCGCTGGTGAATGTATAGCAGCGACGAATTATTTCAAACAATTAGAAAATACATTCAAATATAGTCTTCCGAAGTCTGGACGAGTCGCAGCATTTATTGCTGAATCAATACAAGTATGATCATTTTATGTAAATCATCTATTTCATCAGTGACATATCCTCTGTATATTTATCATTCAATTGATTCATCATATTTATTTCAACAAGGGCGTTGGAGGTGTCGTACAGTATCCGAGGACATATCTTAATAAAGTTTATGATTTTGTGCGAAGTAAAGGTGGTCTATGTATCGCAGATGAAGTACAAACAGGTTTTGGTAGAACTGGTGATCACTTTTGGTGTTTTGAAAGTCATAATATACAGCCAGATATTGTTACTCTAGCGAAAGGAATAGGTAATGGATTTCCAATGGGTGCAGTTGTTACTACTAGCGAGATCGCTCAAGTTCTAGACAACGCGATACGCGTTAATACTTTCGGTGGGAATCCAGTTGCATGTGCTGTGGGATCTGCAGTTCTTGATGTAAGTAACGATATCACTTTTGTTTAAATATAATCAAAAATTAATTGGATGTGGTATCAAGTTCGATTGTTTCACAAATCGTTAGGTAATAAAAGAGGAAAGACTTCAGGACAACTCGAGAATTGTTGGGACTCATTTATTGCATCGACTGAGCATTTTGATGAATGAGTATCCCACGATAATCGGTGATGTGCGAGGAAAAGGTTTGATGATTGGAATAGAACTGATATCAAATTTAGAAACCAAAAAACCCTTGCCGAGAACACAAGTATTGGAGATATTTGAAGATATCAAAGACATGGGTGTACTCATTGGTCTAGGCGGTATTGATGGAAACGTAAGATCCAGTAGTTTATTATAATTGACGGTCATACAACTGTCAACAATTTAGCAATCAATTATTCTGATGGTATATTTAGGTTCTCAGAATTACACCTGCAATGTGTATTACGAAAGAAAACGCCGATAGCACTGTGGAAATCATCAAAAAAGCTTTAGAATCACACTGCAATCGTCATGTAGACAATAAGGATTCTACATATGGAATAGTATAAAAACAGATTCTTGGCCTGCAGAAAAACAACTGTTTCCATTAAGTATGTGCAATTTATACATGTTGATTATTTTATATAACAAAACAAATATATCTTTGTTATTGTTTACAACTTTTGTTTCTGCGCTGCTGTATTAAAAGAACGGGCGGTTTCATGTATCACAGATACCGATTTTTCTATGATATTGAATTGCCAAAAATAGATTCTTATATATCATGTTGGTGTTAGATTCTGTCATCAGGGAAGTCCTGGAAGTACCAATGTATCTATTCATGAGTTGATTGATTATGAGAGTTCATTTTTCATAGTTTTTCAGTGTTTCAGTGTGATTATGATACAGACTGACGCTGTTGTGTATTAAGCATTGGTTTGGAATCAAATATTACTCTTGTATAGAATAACTAGCCTATGTATGAGTAACAGTTAAATTGATAAGATTTGCTCTTCACATTGAATTTGGATTTTAAAATATATTTTACTTCTTCAAAAAAGTGGAATATCTTTACAATTGAGTATAATATACCAAGAAACTCCATGGATATTGCATTAATGGATAAATAATTGTGCTCTTATCACACTCCATCTTATCTTATAGAATAATGTACATTATATTAAATTCTTGCCATCCTTGTATGAGTAATGTGTGGCTCTATTGTAATCATGTCTCATCGTCATTTTCAATATCATAAGGAGAACGTTTTTCATATACGAAAATCAATTGGTCTAAATAAATGCCTTCCAAATATGCTCAACATGATGATATTTCATCGCTACAAGATGAATGAATGTTATTCCGTGTGGAATAAGCATGAAGCGTAACCATGTCTATAGCAATGGCAACTTCATGTCAATGAATTGGAAAATTAGAATAACAGTATGGTTCAATATTTGGCACTTTAACAAGATTCTTTGTTTGTTCATTGAACTCTTTTTCTTTTTTCTACTCTGCGTAAATTTACATACGCATATCTTTCATATATTATAGTCGGGACTGAACAAAAGCCTCGTCTTCATACACCAGTGTAATGAATATCGTGCACATAAATTGGCATACGAGTAACAGTCCAATTAAGTTATGAGTGATGTGAGAGATCCTTTGCATTCTGGTAATGCATCATGAAGATAGTGTGAATTATCAGTCATGGACGCGAGGTCTGCCTCCAGGAGAGCCAAATGCAATTCTCGTCGAGCCTTCTGAACAACGTATACCATTAATGATACCCCAATAAGAATCTGCAAGTATGAAAATTGCAAATTATGTCATTTTTTTCGTTATCAAGTATGTAATAGAATAAATGACAGGAGTTAAATTGATATTATCGAATGAAGCAAAATAACAATTAGGGATTTAACGTACCTGGAAGCAAAAAACAATATAACCAGTGGCTGCAGTCGATTTATCCTCCAAAACATCTTGCATTGATCGCAAACTACTACCTAGATAAACATTTATCAACTGAGCAGGCAACAAACCAATAGCACTTGCAACATGATATCTTAATCCACTGATGTTGCTCACCTGGAAGTCGTACGATTAAACGAAAACCAAAGTAAGAAAATATATAATAGCAATAGATATAAATATTTACTGCGAATATTGTATTTTGGAGTCCAAAAGGAATGGGCGTGAGCCTGGCAAAAAGAACAACTCTGAAGGCTTGTGGACCAGAGATAACTCTCAATATAGCTCTTGCTGTTTCACTTCGTAAAAGCGCACCAATTGGTAATTTCGTAGAAAGAGCACCCAGGGTAGTATGAGCCACAGCTATTCCTAAATTTGCACCCAATACTACCATTGCAATACCTCGTACAATTCCAAAAAGGTATCCACTTGCAATGATAAGAAATAGATATCCAATTACAATAGGAAATGATACTACAGTGAAAAGAGTAATAACAATCACTGTGATTATCCAAATATCTTGATGCTCAATCCAAAATAGTAGCGCTTTTATATAATCTCTGCAAATGAATACTATGGCGCTCAAAAACGCCAATGTTGCTATTGTCACTACAATATAACATATTGAATTAGAGCTGATGCAGTTACATTTTACTGTTGAATTCTTTATTGGTCTCAATTCAATTCTCTCTATGTCAATTATATCCATTCTTTGTTCCAACTTTTTTGCAATCCAGTCTATAATTATAAAACAAAGAAAAACAACAAATCATTATGACACTTCTTATCATTATCATATCAGAACGGTTAATGTTTTATTTATACCAATCATACAGTTACCTGATATTTATTTATATCACTATTATACTCATTGAGTTTTCAACGTCAATGTTTTTATTTGTAATAACATCCACAACATTGTCATCAGGAATATTTGATTTATCATTTCAATGAATTTATTTTTAAACGTTGGAAGGGAAGCAGAAAAATATTGAGATAACAAAAAAGCAACGAAAGTTCATGTTATAACATTAAGAGTGGGGTATAGATACATTTGCAATGTAATACACATCTACGAAGTATATTGTAATTCAATCATAATAATGGGTGTGATCGGCTGAGACTCAGCGGAAGAATTCAAATGGTTGCATAGCATATGCTATCGCATTTCGTGTACTGTACAAGTTAGAACCAAAGATAACAGACGTCCATAGAAGCCAGATCTATTAGGCGACCTGGCCCCAGAATTAGAAGTAATCACCCCAGCCAGTAGACAGCACTACTGTTGATGTCTATGCTGAGCTTGCAATAACTTCACCTCAGCGATCTCGCATGTACTGAGAGGGAAATTGTTGATTAAATATTTTTACGTATGATAAAGTTTGGCAAACGGCTGAATACTTTGTCGCTATATTATATTATTGCTATTTGCTTTGGTTTTAGGATACTACAGGCATTAATTTTCATTGAATACATAAATGTACATGACGACTTTGTGTAGCTTTCAATCCTGTGATCGAGAAATTTTTTCTTATTTCAGTTCTTTTATAGACAACGTAATTCTGTTTCTTATCTTCATTTGCATCTTAGATTTTATTCATTTCGGAAGAAGATATATGGGAATTTATATTTGATCGTGAATAGAATTTCTACTGATGGTACTGTCGATTAATTGATTGTTCATACAAAGTTTGTTATATATACATATACATTCTTACCTTGACCAATTTGTAAAATAGAATTAGAAGGGAATCACTTCAACTCCGAGTACAGCTTTTTTTGCGTCATAATTTCATCAGTTGTATCTCTCTTTTTTTTTTTTCCAGCCAGGTCGTTATGAGTTGAGCACGAGTAATCTTCATTTTTTATTTGGACTTTTAGCGAAAAGAATATGCCAGGAGATTTACTAAGGCATTCCAGAACTGCATAGGCACTTGGAGGAAATAAAATCTTGAAGACTATTGCAATTTATATGAATTTTTTGAAATAAGAGATGTAAGCAGGCAAATATAATCGGAAAATGACCAATTGCCACATCAAAACAAGACATACATGTTCTCTTTCAGTTAAAATCATGTGCATACATGTCGAATGTATATTCCTATAATAACATATTATATTCCTACTATATAATATACAATTAAAGCGATGTAGATCTTGTAATAGATTGGATTGGCCATCCAAAACACGAAGTCTAATTGTGAAAAAGAAACATTCTTTTTGAAATCGGGAATTTTCATCTCACTTATCAAAGAGAACGGATAATTCCGCTGGATTTCAACCTTGTTGAAAAAAATATTACGTCCGTAATGATCAATAACTTCCTTGTTGAGCCAAATATTAATCCTCATTCTTCTATAAATAAGTATATTATAATTCATTAAATTACAAATTTTCGGATGTGATAAAATATCTGACTTTATCTAGGTTTTACGCTCGTTCCCGTATGAATTACAATATACATTACAATAAGTAAAATTGGTTATATATTACATATTCTGGTATTAATTCGTTTTCGAAACTTCACAAAATGATTTTAAATTCAAACTAATAAAGACTATTGATACTAAAACAAATATATTCCCTTCTCCACAAAAATATGTGATAATGTAGGCCAGCTTCATATATTAGTCAGGGGTAATGTATGATTAGTCAACTTAAGCTAAGTTGATGACCATCATCATTATATTGCATTCTTTATCAAAACCAATAAACTACACACTTTTTTTCCGTAGTATCAGTACAGAAATGGAAGTTTATACGTCAATGAATATTTTTTAAGATCTCTCCAAGTTGACAATCGAGTTGGCATTATCAATAACCCATTTTCTCTGAATATTTGAATAAATCACATAAAGCATTCACCATTCGCGTTTCCAGTTCAGCAAGATTTGATTAAAATAGTCCAAGTTTAGTTTTCAAAAAATCCTTAATCGGCATGTAATATTGACTTTTAAATGCCATCATTTCAGGTAATTTCCTGATACTGTCGAACACTGTTGAGTCCGTTTCGAATACAATAACTATAATGATGAAAAGGATTGTCACAGTAAGTACAAATGCAGAGATAAATAGACGCACAAATCGAACGCTACGCAGTGCTCTTGATCTTCCAATAATAGATCGGCCATCATCTACAGGTTGCAAGCATAAGTTATCGGCATTCCGTAGCCCCGACATCTTCGGTACTGATGTTACTACTTTATTCTGTGATTTATCAATACCGTCAAGTAGCAAATGGCTCCCCGATAACGAGTGGTCGAATGAATCCCTGAATAAGTAGTTGTTCATATCCATATCACCCATTTGTCCACTCCCAACTGGAACAAGAAGAAAAAGATATGCATTCATAATGGTGACCAGCAAATATGACTGCAACTTGAAACGTGTGTCACATTTTCATCCCACAGTTTCAACAACTTCGTTACATTTGTGACTTTCACTTTTGAATTAATAAGTAGCAACTACGAGTGTTCGATGTGTTTGTCAGTATACTCGATTGAAATTTGAGCATCCATTCCGAGTTCTCATACAGATATTCCACGTCCTTTGATGGATATATGTATGAATATATATATATGTATATATTGACAAGACGAGAATTCATACAAAAAAAAAATAGTGGTGATGGTATAGGTTCTTTCAATGACAATAAGTTTATTAGGTTGATGTTCATGCGGTGCTGCTATAGAATGCGTGTAAGAAATGGATTTTAAGCTTGAAGATGACGAAAAATTTGTTATAGGAGAAGAATAGGATGGGGAGCCGATTTGACATGTGTGTCAAAACGTCATGTTAATGTATTATTCATCTTTCGAAGTTTAGTGTGAGTTTTAAAATAATGGAAAAAACTATTTTCATTTTGCAGATCAAACATCTCCATATCTAACGCGAGATGACCTACCTCGACCAACGAATCTACTATCGAGCTCACCTGTAGACTCATGTCCGCCGGTGATACCGGGTGAGTCTTTACAGTTGTTCCCTCCACATGTGGACGCGACAGCGGCCACGGCGATTGCCATCGCAAATGCAATCGGTCGATTCATTGTTCGCCCGGAAATAACACTACCATTTGCCATTTTTAAAATATTGTCGCTGTGATCACTCTGCTTGATTGGCAATCCATTGTGAATCTTTGTTGTTGATGTCGTTGTCATAGTTGTCGATGAGCTTACCTGCGGCGGACGACTCACCATTGCGAGTCCATCATCATGAATCACTCTGGTGGGTCTAATGTCTACCATTTTTCTTGGACGGAATGTGTCCACTTGAGACTTATGAATATTAATATTATTCATAGCTCTCGACTGACATGGTTCTATTGGCATTCTCGAAGATTTTATAATTAATGCTGTGGATTTCACAACTTTCGGGCTTTTTTCCAATGAATTGATTTTCTGTCGTACAATCTCGTCAATATTTTGTCCAACAAGATCCTCTGAGCCTATGATTATTCTCTGACTGTATACCGTTTGCGGTCGACCAAATGTATTTTTTGGAAATTTCACTTGTTTCGCTCGATTTGTGATGGATGTGATGTGGGTGGCAGTCGCATGCGAATCATTTTCGTCTACAGCTAAAGAACAGAAAGAAATAAAAAACGAATGAAGAGGTTCTAGAAAAGCGAAAAAAGCCACTGACCCTGCCTCATGACCATGTATGAATACGACATTCCGTCACACATATTATAACTTTGTTTCTTTTCTCTTCATATTCCATATCTATTTTGCATCAATATATATATTTAGGTGTTGTGGCGAAGAGTAGCCATATAACTTTCATAATTAAAGGTCGCAATCATATGCATGTATTTATTTCTGAGGCACAAGAAATGAGCATGTAAGTGTAACAGCCGATATTATGTTTGCAACGATACTAGGCACTGAATCATATGAAAACTTGAAATACACAGCATTATGAATATATATACCACGTATGAGGTATTCAGAAACATGCATAAGTGCAGGTGAAAAGTCAGTCAATTATATCTGAATTCGAAACGGCAAACGTTGGAATATCCTGGTAGTTGTGCAAAATTTATGTAGAGCGTTTGAATAAGATTAACTAGAGATCTTCACTATTCTGTTCATACAAGAATTCTCATACAATGAGTTGTATCGAATATTCAAATCGTATGAGAAAATTCGAAAAAAAGTATCGGCTCTGAAAACTATCAGGAGAGAGAGTGAGAGCGAGAGAAAAAGAAAGAGATGTGGATTGGAACTAAACATGGAACAGAGGACATCAGACATCAACGACTGCTGAGGAAAAGAAGGCAATAGGTCAGCATTGGATACCAACCGTTATTTCTCTTGGCGTATATTTCTTGGTCCTCGGATACAGTCTCTAATAATGGTAATGTATTATCAGGACAATATGGCGAGCTAATTGCACCCCCCACTCCTGTTGCTCCAGCTTCTGTCATACCTGCACCGTCAAGACCGGCACTATGACAACTCCTCGGTAGACTTGAGTATCCTGAAATATTTATTCGATATACAATAGTAATGAGGTTGACGAAATCGCATTTAAGATTGAATAATTCACTCACGGATTTCAATGAGGTCTTGGCTGGGTGTACTTGGTGTAGCTGGCACACTACTTGCTTTCCTTCTGAGACCAGTACTCTGACAACGTCGAATGGATTCATCACTTTTGTCACCATGTTGTGATGATCCTTCTTCGCCAGAACCCGTTGATACTGCAGCGGTCTCTTCCAACACTTCTTTTTCTGTTCTACCAGTGTACTTGAACTTGGTTCCCCATGAGAATATAGATCCGCCACTCACGACCGGGGCATCTGATGCTCTCGGCAATCTATGTGATAATTCCATAATTACTAAAGCACCTCGTTATTATGTGAATCCATGAATATTATTACGAATATCAGAATTTAAGATTTGTCCCCAGGAAATAATGACTTATATTCAGGAGTACCCTCATGAACAAGAATCATTTTAGTTGATTGAGTGGATTTATTATTATGGTTTGAGTGTCGTTATTCGATGACGAGGAGAAAATGCACGTGATACAAAGCAAGTGATAATGAATAAATACAGCGCTAAACTATTTGGAGTGCCATGAACAAATGTATAATTCTACAGTATGTTATGATGTTCTTGCGCGAATAAACTAACTAATGAACCTAAGAACATGCAAATACAATATTTTGCAATTCTAAATGATATGACATTTTTTAATGGCAATTAGAGGAATGACTCACGTGAAAAACAGCATTTGTTCGATGGCACACCTCCAAACATGACGACAATACGGCCCAGTTGGACACTTGAAACCGACTGTATGTTTCTTCTGAAAATATTAGCGACGTTGATTGTAATCAACGTTGTATGTAATCATTTCTCCTATTCTTTTTGAGTCAGAAACTGATGCAGCGAAAAAATTTACTCGAAATTTCAATATCATACGAAGTTACATTGCTTTCTATATATCAAAAATATGCATAATATCCATGCAGTATACTTTTGATGCAGTTATTTGATATTATCCATATGAAATAGTGGTATTAGCAGATAAATGATTGCTGAAATTATTGCGCTGCATACGAAAGTGACATTAGATTTGAAAATAGCGAAAGAAATGAAGACAAAACGCCAAGATATATGGATTGTTTGATACAATTCTGTACGGTATTGGCGTGTTACTAAAATACTCTTCGTGTGTTCTACAACAAGAATGAATCTACCAATTCACTAACCTTCGTCCGCGAATCCTGATGGTGCAGTGTCCAGAGTGAGATATAAAAAAAAAGTGGATGTAACGTAAATAATAGGATTATTGAAAGGGTTCGTCATGTAATCGTATCAGTGATTTTAATTATGTTAGGTAATACGATCATTCTATACTTCCCGACATTCGTTTTCTACTATACCACACATCCACTTACAATATACTATTGTCATAACTATATGAGATACTTATGAATACGTTATAATATATACTCGTATAATAACAAAGATATATTAGATTGCATGCAGCCAAATGAATGCATTGATGAGGCACTGAAACCATCATTCGAGAAAATTTTATTCTATCTGAATTGAACTGTTTGACTCCCATAATGAATTCTAATGAGTTAAAATCGGTTTTTGTTCAATTATTTTCTCGTCTGATTGATGGTAGTTTCAATAATGTCGGTTTGTGCATGTGGAGTTGTTCATCTTTATTGCCGAGTCCTGCGAGATGCAATAGCAACAGGTTAGTGTCTGCGCGTTTCTTATATGAAAATTCAGAATATTCACGCTGTCTCGATGATGAATAGTTGAACTATTTGATTCTAAAAAAATACGTAGAGCCATCTGCGATGATGATTCGGATATGAAATATCGATATCAGTATGAGACACAACTTTCTTTTCCTATCAATATGCATTATCAATTAAAAGAGGGTTCATGGAATATCGTATAATCAATAAACGCAGAAGCAGTAAGGATGACACAATTGATCGGTAGCCCAGAAATATATTGCCTTGTGACCGTCGTTATTAACTAAAAAATTGTGGAACCATGCTGCATCTCTATATTGAAAATATTCAATTCAGTACATGTATTTTGGGAGATGAATTTTTTCGTAGTTGAGAAAATTTTAGAAACGTTTCAAAGTTCCACTTGATAGGAACAAGATTTGATCAAATCTGAGTTAGGGAGGATTGGGAGAAATACTATACTGCGTGTATGCAGATTTGTTCAATCAATCATACAATAATGAAACGCCACGGAATGCTTTACCTCGTTTATGGTCAAATGAACGATGAACATTTTTCCCTCATAGTTGATTTTCTGCACTTCTGACCAACGAAAATGATTAGTCTTTCGTGAGCCGTGGAAAGTTAGAATCCCATGATGATTAATACCTAAATACAGTTGCGATCCCTTGTGATCCTATATAAATAGAAATACAAATATACTATACATTCTGTTCGAAGTCGGTTGTGGTTGCTAGTATGTATTGATGCAGATTTGTTTACTCCATTTTTTATGTCGTCTCACCTTGACCGGATGGGGATCGACCGCATATGTATCGAGTTGCGATGCTAGTCTGAGAAAATGCGTTTCCGCTTGTTCAGCAGTGAAGCCTTTCAATTGTGTTTGATGTAATTCCATGGCTTTCTCTTCAATTGTTTCAGTTTGCTTGAGGAGTAACTTGTGCTCAGAGATGTAACTACCCATGTGTATTTCGGGGTCGTATTCACCAAGTTCATCTATTAATTGTGTTTTTCAATTATCATTATTATAACTACAACATTGGAGATTATTTCTTACTGTGGAGGATGCACGCTGCCAGCAGTGCAGCTTCCTCTGGGCTGCAGTATAATCGCCCATGCAATAAATCCCTCTTGAGTTGTTGATAAATTTGAAATCTTGTAATTTCTTCATTAAGCCTCAGTGGATCTGGTGGATAGAATTTGACGCGAAAGCTAAATAAAATCGATTCCATATCTGCAACATATTTGAGAGGAATTTCATTTTTTTCTTTCTCGTTTTGAGTAAGGGAAAATTCGAAGAGCTCAAGGCGGATAGAGGCTACTTTAGTATATATAGCAAAAATATTCCTGATAAAATTGATTGAAATTATCCAATATGCGTATATTGATACACTCAGCATTGCATCTTAAGAACCTGATTGTTATGCATCAATGGTAAATACTTCCTCATACCAACCTTTCACTTGTTTGATGGCAGTTTTCGCCAAATCCAACCAATGCTGGTTATGAAGAAATAAAAAAAATTATAAATATTTTATAAACAAAAGGATATATCGAAATTAAATTTACTTACTCGCTGCTTGCATTGGTCTACGAAGCGCAGTCCAAAGTAATCGGGTTCGATAATGTTGAGCTGCTTACATACATACTCGAGAATGTATTTTCCTTTATGTTGTGGCTAAAAAAATCGAATGGACAAAAATATAGTATATACCTTTGCTTCCACGGGGTTATATAAAATTGAAATTATATAAATTCCCAGAGGAATATAGACACCGCTCAATACTGCGACAATTATTCATGATATATTCAACATTTTCCAGCATTGAAACCTAATTAGATCGATGTTACGTTTCCTAAATGAAAAAATGTGCGCTACGCAATCGGAATGATTAGGTCTGATTTTTCATGTCAAATTGACAGAAAAATATACATTGATTGCCTCACTTATAATGGCAGATGTGTATACTGTCTAACGTCATTAATTATTTCCATTCATCAATAACTGCGAAATGGATTCCGAATGACCTAAGTGCACATACCTATACATAAATATGACAACGGGTGGTGAATATCGCATGGAAAATGCAAGTACACTTTCCTCATTACTCGTAGTTGGCGTAGTTAGCTATAGTGATGGGCCACAACACACATTTTATTATAACAAAAAGGCGGGTCAAGGTAAAGCATATTAAAGTCCATAGCAGACCACATCAACATAATGGAAGCAAACATTATGTGCCTACTTTACATATAGTGAGGTGACTTATTTGTAGCTATGCACTTGGAATCGTATAAATTCATCCACGAGAAATATGCATACACATGAATATGTATAGCACGAAGATTATATTTGGATATTTCGTTGTGAAAATACTCTAGTTTCCTATTTGTTTCAACAGTTGATGCAACGTTCTTGATTGTGATTAAGAACTTTGTATACATAAAATTTGAAGGGAAAGTGTTTATTGCGCTCTCATTCTAACTTTCGCTGCTCAGTGTTGTAGAAAAATTACTTGAAACTGTCGTGTTGGCACGCAATCGTATACGAAAGAAGATACGTCGCTTACTCATTCTCAAAAGATAGTCAAAGTTGACGAAGAGAATTTAACGTTTTAATAATTGTATTATTTATTTACTCGCGGCAAAATCACCATGAAGTTCCCATGGAGATTGCGACATGTGACGAGTGAATAGTCTAGTTGAATTGACATCTTCTAACGTTTTGATTAATGTCAATTCCTATAATGTTATGTCAGAAAACTTCCATAACTAATCGGACCACCTATCGAAGCATGGGCCATCACAAATAACAATGAAAATCCCCTCATCTCTGAACGTTGGGTCATACATGAATGGGTAGCGTCTGGCATACTCAATTTTATATGATCAGTTCTAGATGAAGAGAACCCTAAGTATTTCCGGTTTAATCAACTAGAAAATATGTTTGTTCTTTTATTCATGATTCTCATCACAGGACATATATATATAGATCACGTCCAATACATAGAACAATTATTGAACCCCAATTCTAATCCAAACTTGACTTCCCCATATACTTCGTCACTTCTGTATCTGCATATAAAATATATAAATTTGATAAATAATATGATATGCAGTAATAAACGATAGAGTATTAATGGAAAAAAAAAGGATAAGATCTATCAGAATGTCAATTCATCAACAGCTTATGTGATTAATTGAGACCGAAACATAATCCGATCGATATATTTCCGACAGAATATTCTTTATCGTTGTCGCTATCGTTGATTTAGATGATATTTCATTTTTCTTCCCATTTTTTTCCTATTTCAACAAATAATACAAATATAAAAGGAAATAAATGATATTTCTATAGTGAAATTAGGAAACTATAAACTCTATTGACCAGTGGAAAATTTTTATATTGTTGACTATGAGTGTAAGGTCAATATAACTCATATATTATCTAATAAATGTATGCATGCAACTTGATGAGGCACACAAATTCCAATGAAACGTGCGTTCATGTGCTGCAACCAATGAATGCACTGATGAAACACGTGTAACAATCACACATAAATTACAACATGCTCTTATTAATAATAACTTCAACTTAGCTAATTACTAAGATGTATTAAATCACAGGTATACTCCTCACCTGAAAATCACAATGGATAATTTCGGTGTCATCGAGTAGTCGGATAGTGGCGCGATGCACCACCGTAACATCGTTCTTGCTACCAAACTTCAACATATCTAGCTTCAAATTGTCATTGACATCATCCCCTTGGCCCTCATCACTCCCACCGCTATTGTAACACACACATTATATACATATATATATATATTTATATATGACTTTTTGAGGGCAATAGTGTATAAGTCCAAGCCGCTTGGTTTCCCCCAATATGCAGGGTCAACTGTATAATACAAATGTAGCTTGCGGCCGCAAGCTCACTACTGTATGAAATTATTTTACGAAACTGTGGATATCAACTGCCAACGAAATCACAAAACGTGATGAATAGAGATAACACAACATAGCCCAGTCACGTTGAACTGACAGTGTTTTCTGTTGTGTATGACTTTCGTTTATCAGTGCCACACCTGCGCTGGATGATCCAACATGGTTATACATGTTCGATTTTTAACATTGTCACGATTCAACTTTGTATCGTGTATATATTTATGTTTTTTTTCGTTGGTTTTTTTATTTATTGAGCAACATTCCGCATTTATTAATTATTTCGTACTCCAATTTTTTTCTTTTTCATCCTTTTTTTCCCGTCAAAGTCCAGATGAACTCGGCTCGCGACTTTCTCTAGGATTGAAGTGCACATACGGACAGACATGCATTGTGACCAATGAAGTTAAAGCATACTGGAACACGTATGGTATATATACAAGCGCGTAAAGCGCGCGCCGAATGTGATGGTATAGAGGATCGCCCATTTTCCTCGCACAATAGTTAGTCAATAATATCAAAGTTGATTATAAGAAGTTAATGAGATTTTAAGGAAAATGAGAATCAGTTGAATGAGCTAATTGTATCATGGCCATTCTCTATTTGATTTTATCAATAATAATTATTGGTAAAGGATGATAATACTAATTATGCACCCAGGTATTTAATAGGACACGACGAAACAAAAGAGTAAACAAAAGAGTACTGTACGTTTCATACATATCACAATTATTAATATCGGTAAGGTAGGACAGAGATTGCACAAAGATGGAGTCCATTCCCGCGTAAAAAATACTGGACATGCGCACAATTTTTGTTTGATTTTAATAGAATAATTCTTGTGAATTTACGTTCATTAATTAACATTATTTATTTTATTACAGAAACTCATCCTACAATGACAGTACGCGATTCGTTAGGGAACTGAGCTGCTAGTGGATTTGAAGTTTTTAAATATACTATGGTGGATGCAGAAGAATAAAATCTTCAGTTTTCAGATATGTAATTCAGATTTGATGTTTTGTAATACAAGGGTATTACAAAAGGTTGAAATTGGTCTTTTTGTTCATGACAAAACAACTTTAGACTAAATATAATTCAGGACAGATAACTGTTTTATTACGAAAATGATGAGCTTCGTTGTAGACTTTTGCGTTAGCTCCTATACATAGATAAAATAAAAATAAATTTCCAATAGAAATAATAACTCAATGTATAACATAATGATAGTTATATTCTTCGATTAACAACATATTAATAATAAATGAAATAGTAACTATTTGTTATTTCCATCGACAATATTTTCTTTTCAAAGATCCATCATATTTCGTTACTTTGTTCAATACTTTTGTCATATTATCAATATCCAGAGTGGCCATAATATTTGTTCATGTAGAAATACCTATCCAACATTCAATTCATGAATTAATAATAGTAATAATGATAAAAATAACTGTTACTAATGATGATATTCGACTACAACCATAATTGATCATTTACAAATTATTAAATGAACTTCTTCATAATATTATTAATATCTACTCTAACGTAATTTAATTTCATCCGATGAAAATAACTAGTTTGCTTGTTTTCATATAAAACATTTGTTTTGTTGCAGTTATTCTTTCGCGATTATTTCATCATAAGGTATCACGTTATATCATGATCAAAAAATGATAGAATGACCATTCTCTATCTACCAATTGGTTCCAACACTCCATACTGACGTTTAGCAATTTCATGAGCTCACACGCGTGAAATTATATTGGTATATTTTATTTTTAGCTTATGATGTTAACCAATTTTACAATGTTCCTTGTGATTGTATTAGACTCGTTTTCTCAATAGTTCAGAACGATAAATTCAGTATTTTCATGACTTTTCCAAATCTCGTCGGGTCCAAATATTTCAATGAGTACCTTAAATTTTTTTAAATGTTAACAAACAGGATAAAAATCATTGGCTGCAATACATCTTCAGATAAAAGAATGAGGAAAGGATCGCTTTTCTAATCAGTTTTTATAAATATAAAAGATATAGATAATGAAGAATTAATATGCTCATAATGAAACATTTGCATTAAAGTCGGATAAGCACGGGTAGAATTTAGGCAATGAAACGCGGAGTTGGAAGAGGAATTCTTGTCATCAATCACTCTATGTCCATTTGTCGTGAAGGAATTGACCGATTCAAATTATGTCAACAAATATAAAGAATAATAATCTTGTTTTATTGATATCATGATTCACATGAAGCATCTATTTATATGACTCGCTCATGAATGCTATACAATCAAGTAATTTGCTAGTTGAGGGACGGGTGTTGATCATGATTACGCATTTGATCGAAAATCGCTCAATTACATCGTCTATGGGTTCCGATTATTGATCTTATGGTATATATATATATGGTTTTTTCTCCTCATATTTACATATATATTCAAAATAAATGAACGGCGACAATATTTATAGTGCGTAATCAAGCTCATTTGGCGAATCCATTAAGATGATCGTCGTAATGATTTTAGTTTCAACATCAAACACCGGATGGCAATTTATTTTTTGAAAATTCACAATCAATGTGCATCATAATAATGATGGAGCTCGAATAAATCTTAAGGGCTCACGAGGATTCATGTGTCATTTTTCGTTAATTTACAGCACTATGACATTGGTGGTACCGTTTATATATGAGAGCGTTATTTCTGCGTTCACAGTCATAATGAAAATAAAAGTGCTGCTAGACGATATTCAATTATAATATGAATAGTTGATTCAAATAGATCAAAGTAATAGAACTTTGTGTGTCGCTATTTGAAAACCTTGGGTACCCGAACAAATCATCAGATTCATATGCAAGTCCAAATCGAAGTTGCAATGTATATTGTGAATATGACAAATGTGAATATGAATAGTTACAATTCCATATCTTGCGTTTCATCTTCACTAAAATCACTCATCGATGATTCGCTGTCAGATGACATTCCATTTCCACTTGCTCCATTCTCCTGATCTCGCAACGCTTCTTCAGTCGCATATTTTCGGACGTAATCTATGAAGCATTAATTACACTCCTAATTACTTGTAACGTGAACCTCACTATTATTGTGAGTACGAGATAAGAACAAAATAATGATAATCAGAATCAGTTATCAACATAGTAGTTTGTTTGTCATCAAGACAATGTACACATTCTCATTTATTTACCTGCGACTTTTTTTTTATACTCCTCGGGTTTATGAAGGTACATGGCAGCGGCATCGCCATTTAATGGATCGATTGGATTAGGATATGTCAATAATTGTGGTAAAAATGACTCGAAAATATTCGAAAGATCTGCAATACCAGTTATGATCATTAAGTATTGAGTCGTAGTGTCGCATTGCGTTATTTCCTTTACTTTATGGTATGGATCATCTAAACGTACCGTAAAGAGCGGTCCATGCTTGATTAATAACGTCGAGACACACAGTGCCCGATACTTCATCAATATTTGGATGATACACTTTGTTCATGAATCCAATTGATGGTGACTTGAACGGGTAATGCTCAGGTAGATGAACCCTAACTTTCCATATGCCACCTTCATAAGGAGCTAGTGAAATTGAAAAAAAAATAAACATATTAACGATGAACAGGTAAATATATCAAGTGGCAATGTGATTATGTAGTTATGATGGTATAAAACAACAGATATGGTAAACAAAACATGGAACTTGGCATACAACAATTTTAGAATGAATACTCATAATATTCCATGAAAATTGTATAATCTCACCGTGCCACTCCACTATTCGAATGCTAATTTATATCAATGAATTGACTCAAACTTTCTATTAATATAGAGTAGTTGAACAATTATATATATATGCATATATGTAAATATGAAGATATTTTAATAAAGGTACTCACTGCCCCGTGGGCCGTAGAATTTTACAGAAAATTCATTGAGTCCGCCCAAAATTGTGACTTCATGTTTACTCTCGATCCTATATATTGAAAATGGATAAGGAATGATTGAACAAATAGCAATGATGTACTTTGTGAGTTGCTTTTATGTTTCAACATCTCAATTATTTTCCTTCCTCTAGTTGTAAATTGTTGATAAAAATCAATGCAATTCCATAAAATGTAAACGATCAAAAGATTAAGCATCAGTCAAAGATTCCTCATGATGAAATACAAACAAAAGAGAAAATCGGACGTAGTTGCGCAAATAGATGGAATAGCACCATCAGCTGATTGATAACAGCTGTGGTTGACCGTCATGCGTCGAGCAATCTCACATATATCTCACAAATATAAAGTGAAACCATCACATATCATTGCGTTTCTACCAAAACATCTAATCTATACAAAACTAAAAATTTCAAAAGGATACAATTTAATGACGTCCGTATCCATGCGCCGCTTTCCTGCACTTGGAGACGACATGTTTAAACGTCAATTCAAACCAAAAAGTGTCTGTGAAAACAATATTGGGTTATATTGTATTCCAATCACCAGTATTGGAACGATCGAATTATTTTGCATTCAATATCATCAAAATATGGTTTATTCATTCGTTCAGTTATTTTCATGCACTCGCGTTATTTATAATTATCTGATCTCTTTTTTGCTGATGCATTGTCTTTCATTGTGGTAACATAGTTGTCCAACGAGGGTTTGTGGCTTATTTTTTGCTGTTGAATTTTATGTCTCAGAAACAAATAATAACAATAACAAAACCAATAATAATAATGATATAACGAGAAAATTGATGACACTATTATGAACTGAAAACAAACCCGAACCACAAATCAACCCAGTGTTCAACAACCCAAATATCTTCGTGGCACAATAAACACGAACGGTCGCGTGAATGAATATTTATAATTGAATCGCAGTTAAATTTTGTCAAAACCTTGCTTGACATTTAGGGTCAAGATTGAATGCATCATCCAATTGATATATACTCGGTATTCTGGAGGCCTTGATATTATGACCGTTATGCCCAGTCTTTGTTCTCGCTGTCCGCGCACCCAACAGCAATCACTATTGCAAGTCAAACACTCGTCATCCTCTTATTCGTATATATACTCGCAATATTTTATACTTGTACGCACAAGAACAAAATATGGATAGAACGAAAGATATTATTTTCATGAAAATGTTTCATTGATTTGTCACAAGTTGTCTATAATAAAGAAAAAAATGGACAAAAGAAAAAAACGCTATAATCCTTTATATATTTACAAACGAACAACTTGGAAAAATCCTTTATTTCTCTTGCGATCGTACGTTCCTGTCTGATTTGTATGTATGTATAGCACATTCACAGCGTTGACAGTCCTCACGGTTTTATAACGTTGCAATTGTGTTTGTTAGTTGCGTACACGTACAGACATTTAATACCCATCATGATTTACGCATCGTACATTTGTATATGCAATACTTGTTTGTGCGCAATCCATTATCACCCATACGTACGTATTATTTTATATATATCAATATTGTAAACACGCATGCGCTGTCTTGGGAGAACGCGCGCGCATTCAACTGATAAATGAATATGCGATGGAGAATATGTGGATTTCACAGCGTTGTCTCATAGCGCTTTAGCAGATTTAATATTGAGTAATATTCTCAAATAAACATGTGTATTCATGAAGATTTTTATATTTAAGTGAATGATAAGTATCGTAATCACAGACAATTGTTTAAAAGTTCGTAATTAATTTTGGAAAATTAGTTAAAAGCTTTCAACTGGTGGTGGGAGAAAAAACTACGAATTTTCTTTTCAAATTAACCGCCTTTTTGAGTGCTCAGTACATAACATAATACTGTGAGCTGATTCGTCGATTTTGTGATCGAGTATGAGCAGAAAAAAACCAATGGCGGCTGTTTGGCGTTTTATAGTTGGCAACAGCGCCACAAACATCTGTTTGATGAACTGCAATAACTGCATATGCTGCTAACTTCAGCTGACAAGAATTGTGTATGGTTTTCGCTCGTTTTCGCTGTTCTATTGGGAATATCAATGCAGAATGTTTTTATACGAATGAATTTGGTTATTTTGTCAGCGCAGACGGATAATTCCAATCTTCAATAATGATATATTATGCGGCATTTCAGAGGCTGGAGATTTCACTTGATCCTGGGTTAGCTCATGCTAGCCAATCAGTTGTGAACTTGTGGTAAGACTACTGATGTGATGCATAAAGCACAAATAAACATTGCGAATTACTGAATGAATAGTGCAATCATGTCAGACAGTAAATCGAAATCGAGAAAAGGCACATCAAGAAAAGAGGTAATTTATTGTATTGCATGTTTATCATAGGTTACTGAAATTCTTCAACACACTTTTAATTGAACTGCATAAACATAAAGCGATTTATGTGCTGAATGTGTATAATGTTGATCATAATTATTTTTTAGGACTATACGAGTAGTAGCTCGTCTAGTACGTGCTCTTGGTCGTCTGATGACGAGCCTGATTCGCCGGCTTTGAAAGCGATTAAAGATTATTTGTCAGACAAGAAAGAATTAGCGCATCAATTATTCACTTCCGTGAAGAGGGAAAAAATGAGGATGATGTTACCACAAATTTTGAAGGTATGATGCTTACGAGAATACAATATTAAAGATCACTTCTCATTCAGTTTCTATAAATAGTAATATCGCTATTATTATTTCTTCAAGAATATTGACATGGCGGAATTGGAAGAGTTGTGTGCTAGCGAACTGTGCGGGATGTCAAAATCTCGGATATTGTCTATATTGAATGGGACACCGATGACTGGCTCATCTGATACAAGTGAAACGGATGATTCCGGTCCTTCATTGGAAATTATTTCTGATACTGAAGAATGGATGTCAGAAGGTGACCAACAAAATTATTTTTCATCTTCCAATCGTGATAAATCGAAAATCAGTAAGAAATCGAAACCAAACGTGAGTCACAATGGGTGTGCAGGTGGGATAACAAAATCTCGTGGTAAAACGCGAGCGAATAATCGTAGTGAAAACAGCTCTATTAAAATTAAAAAAGAAAAGGAAAAAGAAACTGTAAAAAATCAGGAGGGTGAAAGTCTTTTAGATTTACTTGAATTAGAGATGCGAGCCAGAGCTATTAAAGCATTAATAAGAAAAGAAGAGGACATTGTTTCAACGTTGGGATGTGAACAGCGGGATACATCAAATATTGATGACTTGAAAGTTGATATCCCAAAAGCTTTCGTGAATTATACTATGTTGAATGAAAGTAATGAAAAGTTGGATACAAGCGTGAAAGCAGTCAATATTGATGGGGATCAAGATGTTGTGATGCTTATAAATCCTGCGCCAATGATTAATTTATTATCAAGTGATAGTGAAACGGATGATCGAAATCGATCTGTGGACAAACAATCAAAGCATGAGCATCAGATGAATGCATCTAAGAATAAATCTGTGAAAGGTGAACAAAAGAAAGCTATTGAAAGTTCAATACAATCAACAGTTACAACGACCGAATGTAAGAAATCAACGAACAATAAGGATATGTCAACTGCATCTTCTTCTATTATTGAAAATAAGGATGGTAATGGTTCCCTACCAAAAAATGTTAACACAAACTATGAAAATAAAGAACTTCAAGAAGGGAATTCGAGTGTGTCCGCACCTCGTATTCACCAAAAAATTATAAAGATCGAAAATCAGCCAAATGTAAGATCTGCATCTATGGATGAGAATAAATTAGTTGATGAAGAAATTATTGATTTGGATGATTATCCGGATGACATGGATGATATGGACAATTATGATCAAATTTCGTCTCGAAATGAAAAGAAACCGATGAACGATGTTAGTATAACAGATAATAAGGCTGAAAAATCGGAAAATATTATATTAAGTTCTGAAGAAACTTGGGCTACACGATATTACCAGACAGACAGTGTTCAAAGTGTGATGAAGGAATCTAAAATTCAATCCGAAATACGAAAACGTTTAAGAGAACGGCAAAAGTTATCAAAATTAAACATTTGTTCTAAGAATACACCAATTGGATGTGTTGAAGATAATAATAAACCGATAGAACAGACTAATGATCAATTGAAATTAACAGGCTCAGTCCAAGAATATTTAGCCCTCCAACGTAAAAACAACGCAAGTCGTAATAATACTGAGTTGGAAAAAGAAGCCCGCCCTTTAGATATTGATGATAATACGAGTTGATAATATGAAAAAATCAAAGTAATTTTATAGTACAAATAAGATATTGACTTTCAATCCTTATACGTACGTGTGTAAAGTGAATAACAAAATTTAAGACGGAATTTATATGATGTCGATCGTATAAGTGGTTTTGAATTGATGGGAACAATGGTCATATCATTTTCAATCATATGGAGTTCACTTATATCTATCACCTCATCGTAAAAACGAAACTCATAAATGGTCATATCCATTTAAAGTCGGTCATCGTGCGATATATGATGTATTTCTATTACCGACATTTATATCAAGCGCACAATTGGAATTGCACTGGTGATGCTGACTTATATTGAATGTGGAGTTGGCAAAATGACACTCTGAGTTCTTACATTCACAGAATTGTCCTCTTTTGTCGTCTTCAGAGTCATTGTCCATGTGGTATATATGAGATCACTCGACCAATCCATTTTGTATTCCTGGTCAATATGAATGTTCTTTTTGTGATTAAGTCCAATACTTCAATTTTTCTTTATTATTTTTCGATGAAATGTTTTCAAGTTCAATGAAGTGTTCCCTTCATGAAAAAACATGGCATGAATTATACTCATATTAATTCCGTCGTACATTTAATTGTATATACTTTGTAAACACCATAAACAACCATACATGATAAAAAATAAAAGAGTACGCAGTGGTCTGAGGTGTTAAACAAATCGGAATTATTACTTTCATCATATTAGCGTTTTTTCCATATGTATAACTATTCGTTAGTCAGTCTAGATGGATATATGTAAATTTTTAATTCATTCATCGTATGCATTGCATATAAATAATTCAATAGTATTGTTTAATCTGAGTTAGTAGGATATACATCTGTGCATGACGTCCGGATTAAAATAAATAATGTTTGTACACGTATGATAAGCACGCGGTAGCGCATTCATGCACACTCCAATATGCAGACATGTACATATAAAATGTGTGTAAAAGGGATGTACGCCTGCGTAATTCGGGATGATGTGGAAGGGTGGTTTTCGCTCCATTGGGGTTTAAAGTAGAGCAGCTCAGAGTGGCTCAAAAATACAGAAAATGTGTAGATTCCGTGAGTATTGCATCTGGCAGTGCCCTTTCTTAATAGCGCTATTATCAATGCGATAATGTACCATTATCGACTCATGTACAATCATACACAGTTTCGCCATCGATTTTATCTTTGCCAAGTGCTCATCGGAATATATTATGAATGCAAAAATACGAATTACTGTGGGTTCATTTAATCATTCAATACGAATTGGAAATTATAGTCAACTTTCTAATATTGTGAGTATTATTTTTGCTTTATTTCTCATATTCACACCCGTTCTTTCTTCCTGATTGCGAAGTGCGGTTTTATGGGTGGATAACTGCAGGGAAGATATAGGAAATAATGGTATATAGGGCATCGCCTTTTTGAAATCGCAGTGAATTGAAATGTTTGCATCTGGTTTTTTATGGTGAAAGTTTTATCTATTGTTAATTCCTGATATTATTCTAATCGATTTATGTAAAAGTGTTTGGACTTGTGATAATTCTAACATTTCAACGAATTTCTTTCAACCTCTATAATTCTGTCTTATGGCATTTCGTATATGGAATTGGAGTATATAATAACCAAGACAAGTCGAAATGAGATTGATATGCTATTGCGGTGGAAATTGTTGATTGCTGTTAGACATTAGTTCACATTGCAGGTCTTTTGTCTACTATTTCCAACCAGAGAAGACATGTGCGTTCAATGTGTTTTTATACATCTGTGTGTATTATTTAATTTGTTATATCTCATGAACGTTCAATCTTTTTACACTCGCATATAATGAAATAGCAGAAGCAGCATAAAATTCCGGCAGTATACTATCGGAATTCATTCAATTTTCTACCGAATAATGGGTATTGATTTCTGTATATCAATATAACTAGTAGTCACGTAAAAATGGCGACACGTCGAATATACATAGTTGTGCTCGATCATATATGCATATTTAATGCATTCATACTCTATTCAACCCCATATGAATATATGGAAGATTCGATGCATATTTATATTCATATGCACTCTCCTACATCCATTAGTATGCTTCATCTATTTCCTAACACTAATTGTTTTCTTTTCTTCCTATATAACAGGTTGTTGGTGTTGGAGAAAACCTGGAGAAATCGGAAATAATTTTCCCTGAAAATATTGCTCATGTAATTGTAATACCATCAGGTGTCCTTCAATTAAGTGAGAAGTAATGTTTGCCAAGAGTTGATTGCAGAGGAAAATTCAAGACGTTTTTATAAACATTTCTCAATGGAACTTTGGTCCACTTACCAAATTTTCATGACATTGGAATATATTCAATTCTGCACGTTATCTTCACACATTCGTGAATATGATTCTCAGGCATAATCCTGTTTGAGAGAATTGAATGTGTTTATATAATGGCAACGAGGATAATTCAAAGTTTCCCGATAGTAATGAGTATGGAACTCTGGCTGGCAACGGTTCTATCAATATCATCACTGGCATCTGATGGATATTCCCAGATGACATGGACACCAATTTTTGTCGGCGGTGCAAGTAAGTTTTGCCATATCTTTATGATTGATTTTGCTTCACATGAGTATTGGATAGTTGAGCTGTAGAAGAAACGAATTCATCTTACTGTTTATTTATAATTGAGTTTGGCTCATTGTTACTAGATCAAGTGGACTTTTGGACGTCGAGTGAGACTGGTTGTACATGCAGCTTCAACTCTTCTCGTCAAGATTGTGCCTGTTGTGTTCATTCAGGCGGGTGTAGCTGTGGAATCATTTCACCCAGAAGGTGTGCTCAATGTGGCCTGGAGCAACATTGTGCAAACAGTAAGTATAGAGCAGTGTGAATTATTAATGAACAAATATTCAATGATCTTTGGTTTATATTGATATATTCTGTATTATTTTCTATTCAGTGTGCAACATAACAATCGACAGTAAAGACCTTCTGATCAAATCAAATCACGGTTTCGGGCAAATAAAATCACCTTCTGTTGTGGGGCCAAGCGTGTGTACTTACATTTTTATTCCCGACACGGGACAACGATTGGAACTGCAAATTTATCGACTCCTTTCTATTGGACGCTATGATGGCAAGACGTGAGTTATTATATTAATTTCAGAATGCGGAATGTATCTGTATATCATTTTTTTTTTCTCAGATGTACAGGCGGTTGGCTTCAACTTGAGGGTGGTGCCCGAATTTGTGGTTCTAATGCGCGGTTTGATCGACCAGTTGTAATATTCTCAGATAAATCACCAGTTACGCTGTCTATGCAGTGAGTTACTCATTTAATTGTATTTGTTATTTACGTTGCATCTGCAAATCCAAGATAGATGTGCAGTTCCTCATCAATGAAATGACTTAAATGTATGGAAACTATAAATTTAGAAGATGTAAATTAATGTTCTTCATGTTTGTTTCAGAATTGATGAGATCACTTCGAGGTCGCAATTTTTGGCTTATTTTAGCTTCGCTTCGAAATCAAGCTCGTCAGTGGGCTGGCCAATGAGAGGTGGAATAGCAATAAATAATACGGGTGAGAATCCAATATAAACTCTTGATACAAAGGACGAATAGTATAAATTAAACATCATAATTAAAAAGTGGATTTGTATCTTGTATATCACATTATCGAGAAATATATTTAGTGGTTCAGTCATGTTTATGTTGGTTGCAGAATGTGATTGGATTTATGAGGATTGCAGGAATTCTGATTGTATTCTGGCAAGTCCTGCTTATCCCGGCCTTTATCCACCAAATGTACGATGTCACTACTTGATCAAGTTGAATATTAATGCGTCAATTACTATTGTCTTTGACTCAGTGCTGCTGCCATTCGAGTAAGTGTCATGAGTATTCATAATTATACATGTACACATTGTAGCGATAGATTTGTCATGAGTTGAGTTGACCGAATATGAAATGAGTTTAATATTAACATATTTCATCTACTGTCTGTTTCAGTCGATGTTCTGAAGATTATATTGCCGTGTATGCCAATGAGAATAAATCGGGCCCACTTCTTGGTAAGATATGCAACAATGAGAAGATCACTGTTGTTCATTTTGGATCGAATCTTCTTGTAGAATTCAAGTAGGTGTACTCTTTCTTTACTGTCTATTGATTAAACGATGAAATGTGATGATCGAGATTATTATTCCATTTTCAAACACTCAGATCTGGTTCGGAACTGGCACCTTTCAACTGGAATGGATTTCATGCTCAAGTCAGCATCACCGAAACGGCAACGACACAGCCAACAATCACCACAATAAAATATCTTGATACGAGTAAGTACTAAACGCAGTTGTTTAGTATGATTGATTAAAAAGACAATGTGTGAAAGAATTGATAATGTTATTGTACTAGATAACTAGCATGGGGCATTTCTTCTTCGCATACAAGTGAATTAAAGTTGACATGTTTTGTTCTAGCTGACAATTCTGGAAAATCGAGCAATAATATAAAAAATAATATCAAACATAATAATGTCAAGAATCAACGCAACCAAAAAAATTTAAGTCGTAATGAATGTGATGTACAAGTGAATGGTGATCAATATAGGTCAGGCCATTATGACACACGAACTCAGGTCAGGTCGTCGTCCAGTTGTCATATAGTTTTGCGTGGCCGGCTATACGACACCGTCCACCTATTCCTGACTAGTTATAATCTCAGGTATGAAAATTTATAGTTTTCTTTGAGTAATTATAGATAAAAATGATATTGATAAACTGCAGCCGTCCTGAGTGCAAATCGATAATTGAGATATGGGATGGTGTTCCGGTTGAAGCATTGGAAGATACGAGTTCAAAATTTTTGAAGAAGATCTGCAGTCCAGACCAGAAACATGCACAGAAATATCATCATACTGAGAGGTATTGGAAAATTGATTACTTCTCTATCTAGCTAAAATACATAATGATATGTTTAGGTACACTTCGTCTGGATATTTTTCATCCACTGGCAGAGAAATGACTGCTGTATTACGTCGCGATGGAGCTAATTATACACACGATGGGACGGAGTTTATGAATATTTTCTATTATTTTCATGATGGTATAGATCTCGCATACTCAAATATGTATTATAGGCAGTGCTGAGCTTATCGTTCAATTCTGACTTGATTTTCATATTTCCAGAACGTGAAGGCGGCACTTTGAGGCCAACAAGTGCCTGTGATGTTGAATATTACGGTCTAACTTCTCCCAAACAAGGAGAACTAGCGAATCCGATCACTAATCTGATTCAAAATGAAAATTATATCAAGTGTAAACAGCACTTTATTCCAGCTGCAAATCAGTCAATAATGCTTACAGTGAGTTCAGCTTTTATATCTATCAATCATTCCGGTTGAAAATGTTATGTAAATTAATCAAAAGGATAACTGTATTAGGTGGCGGCTCATGTGAATCAATTCAATGAAAAATTGTGTAGTACTTTATGTGGAGATGGCGGTTGTCGTTGTGTTAGCCAAGTACCCTTGGACAACATCAACCATATAGAACTTGTCTCGGAAATCAGTCACGTTATTATTTGCTTGTGCGGAAATTATCAGGTGAAATATATCAGAATTTGGATTGCTCATATTTAAATGTTTATCAGACGTTTCGACTGAAATTTATTTCCTTATGTATGCCGGTGAATTCAGAGTTGGCTACCACTTACATTACGAAGTTGGAGTCCTTTGTATGTCGAATGGTCATCTGGATCTTCAATGACATGGAATATGAGTATCCAAGTAGCTTACGAATTTGTGGAAGATGCTTATTGTGGTGATCGTTCGACAATGAGTCTTGAGGGTACAATGAGTGCTGGTGATATATCAAACAACGCTGTATCAAATGAATATTATTATCAGAAATGTTCATGGATATTAGACTCAGTAATTGATCGACAGTTGACCTTCGCAATCGAATCATCACAAAATCGTGAATAGACAATACTCTTTTATATTATATATGTATCTACATAATCGGTACAGTTTAATAACGTATGTTTGTGTTTATAAGGTCCTTGTACAGCTTGGAATTTAACAATACATGAATACAAAAAAAGTGGAAATCCAATGGGACAAAGATTCTATACTTTTTGCTCAAGAGACAGACGCAAAAATTTTACTTTGCCATGGAAAATAAATGCAGCGATTATTCGGTAAGATTGTAATTGAAATATTTTATGCTATTGCAGACATTTATCAATGAATGAGTGAGCTATTTTTCAATTGATATAGATTGCAAGCGTTGGGCCGAACTGCTCCACAGTATATTATGAAATGGAATAGTATTACAGTCGCCGCCAATGTTAGGAGGAGTGGACCCTCACCCGCACCTAATTACGTATCCAAGTCGTCGATTTCTATGTTGCCCAGTCAGCATCAAAGGATTACATTGTCACTCATCCAATCGATCATCCATTTCACATTCAGTATATTTACTTCAGCTTTATACAAATCAAGTTAAACATAGCAACATAGGGGACAAATTGAACTTTCATAGGAATTGACTTGAAAACATCAAGAGCACCCAGACAGAATCAGCTGAATGGGGTGAACATTAAAAATGAAATTAAATACTTGTAAATATTATTGATAGCAGCATATGCAGAACTATCCGCTATTATAAAATGAAACTAGTATTATATCCATTCATCAAGTATTGAATGAGTATAATCAGACTATATAAATATAGAAAGATGATGGGGAGAAAAGCCCATTTGTGTATTCAAAGGATGAGGTTTTAAATGTCCAGGTAAGATAATATTAATTTGTAGTAGAGTTATATTTTACAGTTTATCTATGCTCATGAAGGTTTTAAATGTACGTACAAGATTATGTCGATTTACTGCGAACGTCATCGATCATAATGGAAATGAATGAATCATCTGATCATCTATTTAACATAATAGACGTACCCGCAATAGTTCATAGTTATGAGCAAAGTTATATTGTATAATAATAAGTAGGGATCATTCCAAAACTAAGACCAAATGCCGAGACGTCACGGCAATATGTTTATTATAACGCTAATAGTGAATTACAATATGGGCGACCTACTAAAATGATAACAGATATATTTCTCAACTATCTTCCGTTTTGTGTTACGACTACATCTATTTGTATATAGAAGTCGCGTTGAAATAAAATATATTGAAAGGCGCTACTGGAACGGTGGAAAATTTCAGGGCACAACTTCTATTGCAATATTCTTGGCTGAAATTTAATTTTAACAATGTCAATGATATTTCATACATTACAACATATCAAGTCGCATAAAATTCATGGTTCATAGTCAGTTTGAAAAAATATTGTTTAAGTTGAAATTTCCGCCTAAATTAGTAGAAAGCCTATATACGGAAGAATGAAATTGAAGCAAAACGAATTTGTACATCCTCACGTGTAAGCCTTCCAATTTTTATATAACTGGTGTTGTCAAATTGTATTTGAGATGTCACTTGAATCCTACAATTTTCTATCATTTATATATAATCGTCTCGTTCTCAAGCCGTCCAGATAAAAGAGCATAACTCGTCTTGTAGTAATTAATAAGGATAAATGAGTGTGCGTATAATGAGTGTGCATGGATATGAGTGTTCATCTACGTATTTATAAATGTTCATAAATACACGTGTCGTCCTCGTCACAACAATGTTGAAAGTCTATGTAACAGAAATGGTAGTAAGATGATGTAATTAGAATTTAATAGTGAGAATAAGTCTGACAGTACGTGATAACGTGTGGAACATCGAAGAATACATCTGCAGACGCTCAAATGAAAATATATGTAATTGGTCGTAGGATCAAATGTTAATTCTTTTGTTAATATTTATGTATGTATTTATATTTTCAATCGATCTGAGTAAAGTAGGGATCATTTTACGTAAAATCATGTCTTCAATTATTTCACAATATTTTAGCTGCGGTAGGACTTCGATATACAATAGAAAGTTATATTTTCGAGAAATTTATTTATTATGAATATCTATTATATTTATTATTATTAGTACTAGTAAATAATCTATATTATTATTGCAGATAACAGATATGCTAACCGAAACGAAAGGTAACAGGGTATTTTTTTCCTCTGTTTCAAGGTATCCTTGAAAAAGGGGAAAGAAAACGGAGAAACTAATGAGATTCATTTAGTTTCGGTCAACTTTCAGAATAGATTCATTGGTAACATGGAACGTCCCACTAAGAATTCATCAGGAATGATTTGTATCATTCAGTGGTTTTTTTTTTGGCTACCGGAACAATTCATTAACGGTTTTATCGTGTCAATTGCACAATTGGCCATGCACATAATATATAAATAATGATATCACTGATAGGATACATAGTAATGGATATATGAACTATATCCCAAAAGGCTTATTATGATCCAATGCAAACATAACTGACTGTATATATGTTTATATTTCTTCGAATATGCCTCTTCATCGCGTGATTACATCCATGATCATCTGCATGTTCTGAGATATAGCCATATTGGCATCATTTATGAGGTAAAAATTGTACAATAGTATTTGATAATTAAGTAATGAGAAAACTTTACGGAATTGAGATTGTGTTAATTATGTCATTCACATGGAAGATTCACTATTAAAAAATGTATCCACCACGACAGAAAATCTAACAATGAAGATGTCATTATCGAAGATAAGTATTATGAATTATCAAACAATCATTTACTTAATCACCTTGAAGACAGAGAATTCAGTTATCAATCATCGAAGCATTCATCGAGTATCAACCTTTATACTTTTCAGTCAATCAGCTGCGTACGCCAATAATAAGGAATCGGTTCAGTATTTTTACAGTGAACACAATGAGTCTATTGACTTACAAATACCTCTACCATTTATGTCATACAACATGAAACATTTTATCGGGCAGAGTAATTGCTAATTTATCTTCCAATGGCATGCATTCTCATTAAAATATATACATTAAAAGTTATAATATCCTATTGGTACATGTAATATATTCGTGGAAGGACAATGAACTCATCGTCGAGACAATCTTATTTTGATAGTTATATTCACTGACACATATTATCCAGCGGATTTCAAATGTTTTTCTAATACGAAACAATTGAATATAAATTACCAATTAACGTGAGACAGATAAATTCATTATGATGGAAATTCATCGAAGATTCTGGACTTATATCGGTGAGTATAGAAATTAAAAAAAATATTGTTTATGTATGTGCGTGTCACTTTCATTTGTAAAACGATACATTTCTGCACATTGGAATCATTAAAATTTATTATAATGAGATACTTTTATAATCAGGGCAATATAATAAATAATCTCTATTTTTACATTAAATATTGCAATAATTTTGCCCCGAGTTTCACAGGAGTTCATAATTCCGTATGTGTATTACTATCATTCGAATATTGTTCAACTCCTTACGCACGATATATTGAGCTTTAACCATACTAAAATTTTTTAAACAATTCAACTGTATAGGAAAGAAAGAAGTATAATAACAATATAAACTATTTAGTATCGTATTGCAACAAATTGTAAATTTGGTAGAATATTATGATAAGTTACTGTATTTGTAGATTTCGCTTTTTCATTAATCATGAATTTCCTTGCTCTTGGACGAGATGTATATCCTATTTATATTATGTTAAAATTACGAAATGTTGAAACTCTTCTCGATTGAGTAACCTGCTCTTATGATGAGACATTGTGAACAAAAGCAGTGGCAGAGTTGAGCAGACCTAGACGTTGCTTCTGTTTCCGTTGCTCTGTCATCTAATATTTAACAATTGAATGAGAATATGATGAATGTAAAAGTAAAGTAGCAACGAGAAACTGTACATTTTTCGAGTGATCCATGAATTAGCAATTACCTGATCACGAAGTTCAGTGAGTTGATTCGATAAACATTTGACAAGCTGTTGAGTGGATTCTAACTGAGATTGCAAACTACGCAATTCAACTTGCTCTCCTTCACCTTCATCGGCGGCAAGAGATTTGGCTCTCAATCGGGGAAACCAATCGAGATCTCGGTCCTGGTAAACATTGGATAGAAAGAGCATAGAATTTTATTTAATAGAAATATTTAGAGTTTCAAATTAATTATATACAACCAACGAGAGATTAAACATACCTTCACCATAGCATATACATAGGATTCTGGCCCTGTGAATTCTGTTGGATCTTTCACTTTAACAAGAACGATGAAATATAGATAATGCCACATATTATGCTCATGCTTAATGTGCTCTTCAAATGATACTGTTTTGTTATCAAAGGCAGATCTATTGAGACCACATATGAAGCAGGTGTTCTTCAAAATTAATTCTTTTTGTTGCTTTTCCGAACGTAAATCGGCAAATGTATCAATTATAACACCAAAGATTAGATTCAACACAATAATTATCACAATGAAGAAGAAGAGTAAATCATAAACAACTCTAGCAACAAATAACGATTCGGCGCTTGATGGTGCTCGTAATATGTCGCCAATACCACCACCATTTCTTAATCCCTGATTCATTGTTGTGACAATACACATAATTAATGAATCACAGGCACGCTCTTTCACTTCCCCACCAACCGTAACTATTTCAGCATCATTGTCATTCGAATTACTATCTTGACTGTAGTGTGATCTAGTTTCAACAGTATTTTCGCAGTCCTTGATATTTTGAGCATCACACGCATCATTGATGAACGTATCTTGATTATCATTATGTTTTGGAGGGATTATTTCCTCGTCAACGCTTACGAGAAAATCATCTTTGAAAAACATGAAGCCAATTATTGAGAACATATAAACAAGAATTAATGCAAGAACGGCAGTTAAAATAATTGATCGCCCATTTCGTGTGACAGATCTTATAACGTTTAACAGTGTTTCTTCCCTATAAACAACATCGAATAACAATACAGAATAAAAGAATGGATGCATACAAATACCAAGAATACAGAAAATAAGATAGACCGTATGGTACCACAACTCAACATTGATAATTATTTTTTCTGCGCTTCTTGTCAAAGTTCCTTGATTCCCAATAATGCTTATCATGTGAATTATTTTGAATATCACTGTTAAAGCGCCCAGTAACCACAATGTGGGCTCGGGACCAATTGAAAATATCAATCTCAGTATTGTTGATGCAACTAATGTTCTTATTCCAGATTCACGTGGTAAAGTCAATACAATTGCACCTGAAATGAGCATTATCGCCCAGATCAAGCCAGATAGATGAGGACTGATGAGTTTCGGTACGCTATCGATGAACGGATAGAAAAATGCAACGATGAGGTTTATTAGAACTGCACAGTTGAACAGAATATTACTCCACAATGACATATAACTGCTCATCCAAAAAAGCATTGGCTGTCCGCGAAGTTTTTTCTGCCATTTCATTTCATTAAACATATCCTCGGTTCGTTCGAAAAAATCTGAAACTTTCGACCCTTGATCATCTCTTTCAGCTGTATGAAATACTTTCATTTTCGTATCAACAGTTATCAGTTCACATATCTCAGGAATAGGAAAAACAATTTGTTCGAGCGTTCTATCATGTCTCACTATTTCAATTTGGGCTGTATGACTGGCATAATACTGAAGTGCTCTATTTATTTTTGCATCAACATTATTGTTTTGCTCTAATGGTCGCATCATCATTGCCAATTCTTTATTATGTTGAGCCAATTGATGGCATAGAATATAAATATTATGACCAACTTCTTTTGGTGATACACCCTCATCATCGTTGTTGGATGTATCATCATTCGTGTCTGATGATTCATCATCATCATCCATTGATTCCTGATGGAATGCACGACACGCAACATCGACTAATTGTTTCGGGTTCATATTGTAGAGTATCCTCTCGGCATTTTCACTATCCCCTCGACTCTCCATAATTGCTAGTAATAATTTGCTTGCATTGTTTTTCAACTCGAGTACTAAATCCATTCGCGTTTTACCCAATGGATTGATATCATTCAATATCAAAGCCGTGATGATGTCAAGCCCATTTGATTCATGGGTCGCTATGCAATTCTGATTATCATGGCATGGTCCTTGACAATATTCAGTGAGTGTTTCAAGTGTTTGGTTAATAAGAGTGACGTTGTGCTCGTTAATATAAAGACCAAGTAATCCAAGGCCACCGGTAGTCGAGCCACAAATACAATCGAGGAACATAAGGGTCTCGGATACTAGATTATAATTTGTTTTATTATTTTGATATCGCAAAAAATTTTGCAAATCCCGATTGTGATTCTCACATAGTAACTGTAAAAAACGCAATATTGGCTGCATTACTAAAACTTTAGCACTGAGAAGACTTTCACTACGTTCAGCATTTACATTCATTCCATTTATTTTGTGCCGTTCCAATTTTTCAGCAATCATGTCTTCAAGAGCCAAATAACCAAGTACTGTATTGCTCGGTATTTCATCACCCGAACCTAGTATACGAACATTCGTATAAGCTTGAGCAGTACTTGATGCAGCAGTATTTAATTCTTCGCGTAATTCCTCAGTAATCACTATTCCATTGGATTTAGCGCCTATGCGTTTTTTAGATATTTTATCCAATTCTTTATTCTGTTCTTTATCCTCATTTGCTTTAACAGCAATATCTGATGTATTGACTGTCACTGTTGACTTAATTTCTTGCTGTGAATCTCGCATTTTATCATGGAAAACTTTGAAAAACGACTGACTCAAATCACCACCCATTAATCTGTTATAAACACTCTTCTGAATAATAGGATTACCACCTTCCAGCAGTGCTATTCCCAATTCAACTGCCTCAACAAATATAGACGGCGAATGTGTACTCTTGATGACTAATTCTACAACAAGATCTGATGCTCCCTCACGATCAAGATGACTCTGGACTTCATGTAAAGTACGGCCAGCGCGACTCAAAATTTTAGCACCTGGTCCGTGTGTTATAGTTGTTGAACATGGTGCTCCAATATTGACATGATCACTTTTTGGTGAGAATGCCTTGCCAAAATAGCGAAGTAGTAAATTACTTCTTAACGCATCGCCCTGCGAATAAATAATTTATTTTCAATTCAATATGTGTTAAGCAAAGAGAAACAAAAGATTATGAATAAGAGAATACAAGTATTAGCATATCAGTACTGTGAGAGTTATATAAAATATGCAAAGTGTTTTACAGCTCATAATTTTCCGTAAAATCGAAAATTTTGCACGGTATGTTGATGATTCTGCAAGTTATACGATGAAGTTACTATACAAAAGTTGTTCATTCTTTTACAAATAATAAACAACTTCTTTCACAGCCAGACAGCAACCAAATTCATCGTACAATTTGCAGAATCAGGATCGTAACGTACAAAATTATTGTTGTTGCGGAGAGCAATGACTCACAAGAGACACCTTATATATTGTCCAATGTAGTATATTCATAGGTATCAATACGCATAATTTTTATATTATGCATGTACATAGACATATCAATACATCAAGTTACAAGTGACGTAAAGGGAAAAATTGGTATAAAAAATAGCTTTCAGTGTGCATAAGAAGGTAGATAGAAGAATAACAAGTTGAGAACGCACTTCATGAATAAACAAATAAAAGTTTTGATGTCCACGACAGCACAAGTAGAATTCGACGAATCCTGCATGTGATCAAACATTTTTGAGATCATCAAATGAATCATAAGTGATGAGAAGATATGAGAATGGTTTAACTACAGGATATTGGCATGTATGACAAAAGAAAATATCAAATGATTATTACGGCTGATGATTATGCTGGCAAAATTTGATTTCATTACATACATATGATCTACATTCAAATTTTACCCGCTCTTGCTGTGTCATTTGCTGTGACTGAAATTGATCATTCGAATCTGTTCCAATCGGTAAGACGAAGTTAACCTTCGCAGCTGTTTCCAAAAGCGGCTCCGGAGTGTCTTGATTTTCCTTCGCAGCATGAAAACACTTTCACCTACAGATCTATTCTAGTATAATTACTCACCGGCATGGTCCAATTCTTAATTCTAAAAATTATTTTTGTCTATCTAAACTGGTTCGATGAGCGGCATCAATCCCAACATACATCCGAATGTTTTTTTTTGTGTAAAAAGCATAAATTCAATACCGTTAAATGCCCTTTTCTCAAATCTTATGAACTTTAATGGTCATTCATGAATGTATGACGTACTGAAGCAATGAGGAATGAAATAATAATAATATTGTCTAAAGATGAAGAAACGTCTTACCTTTTCGCCGTATTCTGGATCAATAGCCATCATTTCACGTAGTGTCCTCAATACTTTCACACACAGCTTTTCTTCTTTCTCTTCTAGTAGCTTTTCAGTATGTTTAATTAACCTAATAATAAAATTCCAATATATATATATATTTATATTCAAGCATGAGTAGCTACTTGGAATCTTGTCTTCCTTGATTTACCTTCGAATAAAACCACCACTCTCACATCTCTTTTGGGATTCCGTTCCTGATGGAAATAGTAATTCCGGTCGATACAAAATATCAACTAACAATGAGAGCTCTGATTGAACCAATGGTTTGAGTTGTTCTTCTAACAGTGATACAATATCTTGTAATCCCTCAATAATGCTACGATCCAATCGCATGAGCTATGTGATACAAAGAATATATGATTACATATAGATTATGTGCCCGTATTATATTTTCCAAATAAATATCAATAAATATGAATACACAAATCCATTACCTGACTAGAACTACGTTCTACTTTTGGCTGTTTGGCTGCTTGTAACCATTTAGTCGTTTGCCGGCTAAGCATGGCCGCTTTGTTGAACATTGTTGCTACTTGACTCTCTAAATCAGTGGGTATTGCAATACCTCTCCCCTTTGCTATTATATAAAGACAGGAAAATAATAAAAAAGAGAATTACTCAGAGATTAATTCAAAATTATGTGAACAGCTATAACAACAATACTCACCAACATCTGACAATGTCCGTATGCAATTCTCTATATTGAATCTTTGACCAGAATTTAACCACGCACATTGTGATACTTCAAAAGCGGCATGTAGCAATTGGACAAATATGGGTTGTCTTGTCTGTTAGGGAATATCATGAAATATTATATTACGCTGTACTTAGAAAAACAATCATCAATTATGAATAAATTGTGAACAGTGCAAGTGGGAATATGATATTGTTATAATTAATAGACATTTAAGCGAGAAAAGTTTTGTGGATTGTTCATATTATCGTAAGAATTTCACCAGTATCTACAAGTGCAAAAAAAAACACAGAATTTAAATTTCCGCCAATTGATTTCGGGTGCATGCATTTCAACGAATTATTAGCCCTAATTTTACTTACAGAATTCACAAGATTAATCTCGGTGATCGCACGGTGGTTGCACTCCTTCGCACTCCAAAAGAGCCTGGCTTCGTGCAGGTGTTTCTATTAGTAATAATCAACCCAACACCATACAGACCAAACGTATCAAACCCCAGTGGTATGGTCGAATCAAATCATCAGTTGACACATGCCAAAAACACACAACATGCCACAATCATAGCAATGCCAGCAATCAAACAAAAGTTTCACCAACTAGTTTTTCTCACCCTATCACTTGCTCTTCACGTTAACCCATAATTCATATCTCATGAAAATAGTCGTACCAAAATTTCACAACCATTAGCCATAGTGAATTTTCGTACATATAAGAGAGAGCAAGTGAAAATATTATATTCACCAACACTTTTATAAATTTTTAATTTGGTGCGTTTAAGTATCACATGAAAAGTTTTGCATGCCAAGCGATAGTGAAACAATAAGTGTCATGTGAAATTGAAAAATTATTGTGTGATATTTTTTGAAACTTTGAACAAGTTGAATGTGAATATTTCTATCTAAAATAATTACAATCTTATTCTTCAACTGATATTTTGCTTTTGATGTTTGATTTATGAGTTCCTACGAATTTACGTGTGTGTGTGTGTGTGTGAAATGAATGGTCCCAATTTCCATAGTGAAGAATTATGGTAAATTATTAAAATGTTAATGTCCAATTTTCCTATTTTATATAATTAACAGGATGAAATGATGCGAAAAGTCTAACAATAGTCGAAATTTGTGAGTGTTAAATAGAGAAGAAGAAATTGAAAACAATACCTGAACAGTAGTACTCTGGTCTGAAAATGGGCTGGTGAAAAAGGTAGTGATTACATTCATTACGCAATTGGTAACGTAATTTTTTAATGTAGAATCGGCATGAAGAGGATCAAGTGTTGAATTGCTCACTATTCCCATATCGACTATGAAAGATTTTTCAAATAGAGACCACATATGATTGGATGTATAAATTTCCTTCATTTCAACTTCGGTATCAATGTAGCAATGATTAAGAAAATTGATGTATGCTTTTTTAACCTGAAAGAAAAGAGTGAAATTTACTGTTCGCAAATGTTTGATTTTATAATCTTTGCATCATTACCTCAGGAATACAATCAGGATGTGAGACCATAACCACAATGTCATCTAACGGCAGAAGACTATGACATTTAATTTCTGTATTAACATTCTTTCCCATAGTGCAGCACGCTAATAATTTAACTAATTCAACGTGGTATTTAAGAGGACTGCCTTCATCAATGCGATGACTTTCTGATCTCATCATTTCAACGAAATGATTGAATGATGCTCTGTCATTGTAAAATACTAATACATCTTCACCGGCTTGCACGAGTTCCTGCATCACCATTTCTTGGCACTTTCTTATAAATTGATTTTCTGCTTTCACTATTGTTTGAAGAAATTTCAAATATTGCACATGCCGACCATGTGTTTCGATACAGTGTACAAAATGTTGTATAACTTTGGGACTAACTTCGTTGCACAGGGTTGAATTGTCTTGAAAAATTGCGCATACAGTTTGGGCCTCACGTATACCAGGATTTAAAAATAAATCTAATTGTTTGTGTAGAAGCACTTGGTTTTGTTGATTGTTCAAACAGAAGTTTTGTAGAAAATCGTGTGCTAATCTCATGAGCTCATTCATTCTTGTATCTTCTTTCACATCATATGGTACTTGGAGTAAATCCAATACAATGATATGGACACCAACATTGCGTAGAAGTCTCTGTTCATGCTTACGAGGTTTGACAGTTACTGTCTTCAAACCACTACTGTCAGTACCCACTACTGTTTGAACACATAACTTATTCATTCTGATAAGGATCTGCTGAATTTTTTTATATTCTTCAGCCTGGTCGGGATGAAGATGTGGCCCAATATCTAAATCAATTGCAGACCCTCTTTTATTCATGGCTGATAATTGCGGTGTTATTTTCCTACTAACTGTAGTATCTTCTTCACTTTCTTTACTAACAACGTTACTATTGCTATTACTACTATTTTTCATTTTTTTCCCGATATGCTCATCATTAGATTTGGATTTGTATACCCACAACTCGGATTTTTCGACTGATTGTCGGAGAACATCCAAATCGGCTTTAATTTGCTTATAAGATTCCACATCACTGTCTGATACGAGCAGTTGAACCTGTTTGAATGCCTGGAGTACCTCTTGCCGTTGACTGAAATGTCTGAATAGTAGATGAAGCGCGCCAGACACCAGAGGAGGATAATCATGCATTGCCAGATGAAGCAAAACCCTCAAAAATGTCCGACCTCCTTGGTCATCTAAATCTAAAGCTGCACACTCATCACTATTGCCAAATATTCCTTCAGCTTGTGTTCCAATCGATTCTAAATCAATTCCTTTATGTCCAATATTCAAATTGGTGGCAGACTTTTCATTCTCATCAAATTCTTGTTTGAAAATGCTTAATAAACAAGAAATTCTGTAGTCGAGTCTGACATCCAATATGAATTGTAAAATTTCTATAATCTTTAATTTTGTATCCATAACTAGTGGATATTCCTTTTTGGATGTAGACTTTGGTCTCGGACCAGTTGAATTGGGACTTGTAGTGGAAGTTGTGGTAGTAGCTGAGGTGGCAGTATTGATGGACGCAGTACTGATGATTTGTCCGGCTGGTCCAAGCGTCAAATTTGTCATTACGGTCCCCATATCTCCTATGCATCGTAAGACACCACCCTCTGCTAGATACCAATGAAATAAAGTAAGCCATCAATTCATGAATCACATCTATGATGAATAATCGTGTAAGTCTTATGTATGTATTAATTTATTTTTATCTATGCTGATGACCTGACAAATGGATACCTTGTATTTTCCTTGATACGGCTAGATAAATAATTAGATTCATATTATCTATATAATTCCAATAAATATTTATACATATTGCATGGGGCATGTTTCAACACCGGCGATAGTAATTATGATTTTTTCACTTACAATTGATGTCGCCCGGACATATATTGCTGCCAGCAAGCATAAGATCATTGGTTTCTGATACACAATCCAATATACTGAGAAGTGTTTTGGTAAGTCGCAATAAATCATTGAAACTGTAGAAACCAAAATAAATGAGATCACGAGCCAATTTTACAACCTAGAACAATAGGTATCAACATGTTATTTGATTATTACATATAAATGATGATTGCGATGATATAATATAAAGAAACATACTTCGAAAGTGAGTTTATTCTGTTCATGATCAGCGAATGACCATATATTCGAGACAACATTACACAAATAATCTTCGACAAACATGATAGTACAACTAAACCGTGCACGCACAGCTTCTTTATTCTCGTCTGGCATTTTATTTGTGTCATAATCGTTGATGCTGATTTTTGATGATATTTCTGACCATAGACGTGCATACTTAACAGGTGTTACAGGCTCTTGTGGATCTCGATCAACGTGTAAATGCAACATAAGTCGGCAGAATGAGGCGCGTAAATCATATGATACATTTTCATCCTCCATACACTTTAAAATGAGATCAATGTCCAAGTGGGGTGATAGATTGTTCAATGCCAAATATTGTCGGTTGAGACACATATTGCTAAAGAGATTCAATTGATGTCTGTAGTAGTCCAATATAGCTGTGTCCTCTATATTCCCTAATTTATCACCCCGAGACAATTCACTGAGTGACATGGTGCGCGTACCATCTTTCCACACAAGCATAATTTCAAATTCTTCCATTATTTTTGTTGCTATTTCTCGATTATCACTATCATCATCATTATGCTGATTTTCTATTTGATTCATTTCATCTAAATTATTTTCTTCGAATTCTACTTGTGTTTTGATTATTTTTGTCTCAATTAAAATGTCTTTGTTTTTTTCACTAAGAACACTTTTACAAATCAATTCTTGAGTAACGGCAATAGCCTTTTTATTTGAAATACAAAGATCAGAAAGGTAATCTAAAAATCTTGATTCCCAATTGTGCATGTTTTTACGGACAAGACCGACGAATGTTTCGATTTCTGCTGCAGTGATGTGCTTCTCCAATAATTTTCGATTGTTGTGCAATAATGCGGTAATTGTATCTTCAGCCAATATGTCATAACCAATTTGCTTCTGCATGAATGCAAAATATTTGGCAATGTATTCTTGATTTTTTCTATAATCTTGCTGTGACAATCTCAATATACGGTAGCACAGTCTAAACATATATTTATAAGGAGCATGACGTGGATCATTCAATTCTTCTATTCTGAGAAATGGCCCCTCGCCTTCATTCGACTCTAAAAATGGGGCTTGAAGTATTTTAAATAATTGACCAAGTATATATTGCTCCCTCAACAATTTTTGTCGATCTCTAACGGCATTTGTTACGATCAAGTCAAGTGCCTCAGATTTGTTCTGTTCATTTTCTAAGCCAGCGATGAAATAAACAATATCCTGCAGTAAACTAGTAACTGCACGGCGTTCATTATGTGATATCGTACCTTGCTCCAATTTCCCACTCATTCCTGCTAGCACTTGACATGCATCATTAGCAAAATCAAGGTCACGAACTTCTACTGGCGAAACTGATCGTAAAGCAAATGCTTCCTTATCTTCTTTGTTGATAGCACAGCCAACCTAGAAAAGGGAATAAAATTCATGATCAGATATGACTGCACATGATATTCCATTATTATACCTATTTTTCAAAAAATATCTCATGATCACCTTCGACATAACTGGTTTCTCGTCATCTTGATCAATTGGAACACTTGTCGAATGAACCCATGTATTAGTGCAAATATGATGTAACCTGACAAATGATGATTGTGGTACTAAACTATCACCTCGCGTCAAGGTGGTTGGATCTAGTTCGAAGAGTGAACTTATCTCATTACTATGTGGAACAGATACAAGCCTATACACTGCTACTCCATTCAGTTCTGAAATATTATTCGCATCATCTTAAT
This sequence comes from Meteorus colon, assembly GCA_030523085.1. Classification (NCBI taxonomy): domain Eukaryota; kingdom Metazoa; phylum Arthropoda; class Insecta; order Hymenoptera; family Braconidae; genus Meteorus; species Meteorus colon. The sequence continues at coordinate 91,411 of JAPYZH010000189.1, read as the reverse complement.
CATATGAATGTACGTAACAACGGTATTTACTTTATAGCATACCACGTTTGCCTTTCGTCATCTCCCGAGGCTCATCAACATCGATTTCAGCAGCCAAATATTGCCCCGTAGCAAGATGTTTAAATCGGAAGAGGGAGTTCCAGTGACCAGCACCGCCTCTGCAAGGATCATGTTGAACGACCTGTAATGAGATGGGAATAAAGATACCAAAAAAGAGCGGATGTAGTGGTTTTTCTTATATCTTTTCACACAAATAATTTGGACATTGGCCAATGATAAGAAACGAACCTCAACTTCCCATAAAGCTTTACTACTCGTTGCGGCCGTTGCGCTTGTTCGTCCGGTTGTTCTCAAAAAAACATGTTGCTTTTTTTTGTATTCGTCCATCGTTAGAAATTTTTCTTGTTCTGCGTGAAAGAGTCTCACAACATCGCCGCCTTTGAGAATTTCCTCTTGATTTTCTCGATGTTCCATGAACAGCGTTATTTTCCATGATGTCGACGAATTAACAACATTTACTTCCTGGCAACCAGGATTATCGCTGAGCTCATAATTAGCTGCAACATGAAGTCCCTGTCTACCGGAATTCACTGGTTCAAGTATGACTTTATCTCCGACAACTACGCTGTCTCCATCACTTCGTAATTTATAAAATGGCATTATATAAAACCAAGAGCCCTCATTGCCGTTTGCATCCAGATATACGCGCATTGCATTTTTTTCAAGTAGTGCTGGTAATCTCTTATTCACCGTCAAATATTTGTTCGACTTGAGATGTAGCAGCTAATAGTCAAGGAATGAAAATGTAACGATCTTTATTTGATAAATATATATAAAAGAAGCACATTGAATAAAAAAAATATATTTTACCTGTACCACATTCCCATACGATACGATTGTACCGAGTAATTTTTTGTTTTCCGTTTCATTTTGCTTCTTTTCAATTTCAGCCGCATGATGTAGTCTCTTTAATAAAACCGCATCAGTTGTCGAGCTACCACTCTGTTTAGCTGCTTTCCAGAATTGTTTCTGGGCAGAGTATCGGTTCATAGGACATATTTTTAAAAGACAATCTAAAATACATGAAACGGAAATTTACAATTTTCACTAGCTACTTTCCATCCATATATAAATATATAGATAATTGAAGTGTCTGCAAATACCACGGAATTTTTTTGGTGGATTGGACAGGTCCCCTGACTCTGGACAAACAACACATCTGTCGTCAACCAATCTGTTAACAAAAGTCAATTGTCATAAAGGTTGATTGTGGTAATTGAATATTAATACAAAGGAAAAGTAATTGATGAGAAAATGCAATACCAAACAGATCAATAGTGGCAGCAAGCAAATGCATATTCTATAAAAAGATCTTTGGAAGTATCATCATTATATTATCGCACTTTCCGGTCAGTTGATAATCACGTATGATAATAACATGGACCGTAATATACATTGGTTCACATCATTTGATTAACCAAATGCTCAATGGCACATAAATAATTTGACCGCCAGTTATTTACGCATTATTAATAAATAAAACATAGGTTTTGCTTATGGATGCATAACTTCGATCAACATAATTCTATACATACCCCAATGTTGATAAGAAACCAGAAACGCTGCCTTCGGCAAAGAGACTGACGATATCACCAAGATGTAAAAAACTTGCAGAGCCAAGTATTTCACCCATTTTGACAATTAAATGTCAAAATGTTTCTTTATCTCTCTTGCAGGTGATGTTGAGAGTCTGCTTTTGAGATTCACTCAATTACAATCATTGACACAACGTCATGATGATATGATAAATCACATACTCCAACACTGAAATATCAAACTAAGTTGATTCCAAATTATTCCAAACATAACAAAACAATAACAACAACCACACAAACAAAAAATAGATTCGGTTTATGAACATACCATGTACATAACATATTCTGAACTAACTTACAATCGGTACTGTATTTTTGTGGAGCTGAAATTAACAACATATGAAATGTAATGAAATAACGAATCGCACTATTAATTGATGTTCAAATATACAAAATATATAGAAAATTGTATATACGTACGACTATCGTTGCTTTTAATATCGATGAGAACAACGTTGTGCAGAAGATTGTAGGTGGTTAATTATACAGGAAATTAATGAAGTTTTAAATGGAAATCACTGGACGAATAACTATATATATATATATGTATATATATATTTATAATAAAAATTGTGATATGGTCGATTGTAGGTATTAGATTTCGTAGAACAACAATAATGAATTGACGTTTTAGCTGATACGCCCGCACACCTGGAACACGCCGTGTTTTTCTCGACGTCACTATTATCACTGCGCCAAACTCACAGTTTCAAATTGGTCCCAACGACTCGGTGCGCTGAGTCTACACGATTTGTGTATGTTCTACAGCTGTATTATTCCTCATACTTTCCGTAGCAATTCACAACACAAGTGAACATATATATATCTATACTTATATATGTATATAAAACTGGAAGAGGAATCAACTTCGTGATTGTTCGGCTTTATGATTCCACCACTCACAAAGGGATTTCTAATTGGGCTATTTACACAACAAAAACAAATCGGTGTGCAGAAAAAAAAGATAAAATATTATGTAGAACAGGTTGTTAGAGAATACAATGAAATATTCAAAGCCAAGATAATACTAAGCCTTCGTGAAACAGAATAGAATAAATACGATGTCCACTAATTCTCTTTGTTTTTTATTTTTTTTTGCCTTGTATTGACGTCGTATTTTTCAATTAAATCGCTTGATTGAAGAAGCAATATATTAATAATGAAAATATAGCAAATGAGTTCATGACCGAAACGAGTATTGCCGAATGTGATGCTTTATTTGTGATATAAACATGCAATTGATAGTTTACATGGCTATCGGCGTATAAAAGCACTTTGTAGCTGATAAAGCTTTTCATTTGAGCGAAATTATTCTACAACAGAGTGGAATTATCTGGTTATTAGCTTTGTGGTGGCGCTAGTGGAGTGTTCTTGTTGGTTAAAAAAAACTCTTTGTTTTGTATTTCTCGATTGCTAATTTTTTTTATTGAGCTTAGAAAGATTTTGCTTTATTTGCAGAAAGTGGATTAGTCGACATTACTTAGCATTGTCTGCGTTTGATATTTATACAAACATAATCATTATATTCATCAAAATGTATGTGATTGTAGGGAGAAGAGAATAATGGCGGCACGATTTGAATGTGAAAAATGGCGCAATATGTCTGTGAAGAGTTATACATTGTTTGATTGATAAATAAGATACAATTTGTAGTATTGTCGTTAATATTGCAAGTGAGTAACATTGAAAATATAATGAAGAGTGTTTCTTTTTGTATATAAAAGTATATTCGTCCATAACCTGTACGTTAATCCACGAATTTCACTTTATAACTGCGTTGTGTATATCAAACGATAATAATGATATAATTTCAATATGGCTGCATACAGACGACAATTGCATGTTTACTAGAATAATGAAGCTTTGGTGAAATAGCATCAATGAACATTACCGTGTGATCATTTGGATGAATGAATGAATGAATGCTTTGATTATACGCAAATAATCAACATTTCTATTTATTGCCAATAGTGTGATCACAAATAACATTACGTCAATCCGATAAACATTGTTGTTGATGCATTGTGCATGTTGCATCAATTATTTCTTCATAGATAAGATGCTGTGACAGGTAATTTATTGTGTCTAGGAGACGTATTGATATGAATTTGAAAGGTGGTAAATAAGGGAGATGTAAAAGTTTCTTTGAGTTGATAAATCGGAAAATAGATATGCTGAATCGATTCAAATCGGCATTAATTAACGCTGTGGGTGGTAATAGTGAATTGGGTTTGCAACATGATAATCATTGCAATGGTAATATAACAACAGATGTAAATATTCATAATGGCGCGACTGTTGGGGGGCCTATTGTGATAGAGGCGAAGCCGTACAGTAGGCCAATATTTTTGGGATTGACCAATGAAGAAACTCAGGTAAATAATCAGGATGTTAAGCATTTATTGATATAGTGGAATGTTGGATTAATTGTAACAATTACAGGTGAGTGCTGATCATCAAGTACGACCAATAATAGTTCCACGGGATGCCAGTCGATTGCCGTGGTATGCTGGGTATGCCGAGTGTATTAATGCTGGAAAGAGTATGTGGAATGAAGATCAAGCAGCAGCTACACGGGGTGACTTGATATTAGATGGCAATCACATTTCACTGCCTTATATCATGTTTTCAATGTTTGATGGACATGCTGGGTACCAAGTTGCACTTACATCGCGTTTTTATCTTCATCGAATCATCTTAGTGAGTATATTTGTTTGCTTATGATGATTTGGTTTCATAATGATGAGCAATGATTACTGTATTATGTATATTGTAAATTTGGATAATAATGAAGTGATGAAACAATAAATAGGAAAAGTTGCAAGCCATTCCGGGAGAGATATTTCTAGTGGATAGTTCTCAAGCAGCTGATACTTCAGCAACAAGCGAACAGAGCCTTGTTATCGGAGCTATCGAGATGGCGTACAGGCAGATGGATGAAATGGTAGAAATGCAGGCTAGAAATGGTGGTGGAGGTTGTACTGCAGTGACGATTTTGTTTTTGAATGGATTGGTATACGCAGCGGGTGCAGGTGATTCTAGAGCTATTGTGATTTATGGTGATAATCAACGAGCGCTGACAACTGACCATACACCTGATACGGAATCAAATCGTGTGCGAGGTTTGGTATCGGGATTAAGAGATAGTGAACTATTAAAAGGCCATTTTACACCATTAGAATTTGGTAAACGGCCCCAAACGAAAGAACTTGGTACAATGGTACTGTATCGAGAGCCGTATATGACTGGATGGGCGTATAAAGGATTGACATGGGCGGATATGAAGATGCCACTCGTGTCCGGGCATGGAAAACGAGTATGATTGCTTATGCAGTGCTATATCTTAATATTTTTATTGTAGTTATTATAATAATGAGTATAGATCATTTGATAAGTGTTCGTATACATGTTTTGTTGGGTAGAGTAGAGTGATGGGAACAATTGGAGTAACACGAGGCTTCGGTGATCACGGATTGCACGCTGCTAATACTGGAGTTTGTATAAAGCCGTTTTTATCGTCACAACCTGAAGTTCAAACATTTAAAATGAAAGATCATGAATTAACGGAACGGGATTGTATAATTATTGCAACTGATGGACTGTGGGATGTTGTGACAATAGAGGAAGCTGGAACTATATTGAGAAAAGTGATGGCGCCAGATACGCCGTCTTGGGAATATAGGTGAGAAGATTTTTAGATGAGGATATATAATACTCATATTAATTGTGCATATTTTATCAATATGTGTAGACTCGTGATGGCTGCTCAAGAATTGGTGCAAGCTGCTAGAGGTAGATTGGTAGGTCGGATTTGGCGAGGTAAATCAATAAAAAGTCATGATGGTGACACAGAACATTTGCCAATGGCTTCAGTCGATGATATAAGTGTTTTTGTAATTCCCCTTTATCCGTATCTTGGTGAACATGAACACTGGAAAAAAACAATCCAGCAGAAAACTCGTGAGTATTCAATAGACGATTCAATGAAGTCGACAACAAATAGTATGTAAAAAAAAAATGTGATGTACAACTATGTACATGTTTACTGTAACTATGCGCATATATCATTTACTTGGAGAGAAAAAAAAAAGGAAAAACAATCATAGCAAATTTACATTCCAATGGTATGGCGTTTATTTATATAATAAATAAATTGAACATGTTATGAATAATATTTTGATTATTGCACTATAAATTGTAATGTAGACATCGATGACGGCAATGAATGAAAATTTATTGGGTGGTGAACGCGTTGATGCTTGACATACTGACTTTGCGTAATTGAGGAATACGAGAGGTGATTTTTTTTTGTCTCGGCAAGTTTTTTCGAGATTCACTTTCATCCAATTGTAAATGGATGAAACGTCGGTTGGTAATTAATCGTAGGGATTCATCAACAATGTCTGATACAATATCAATGATGTGGGCGATGTGTCGTGTTGAGATTGGAATGGTTCGGGTATTTAACAACGATTGGTCGTTATGTGGTGATTGGTATTGAGCAGCTGCAGCAACAGGAGTAATTGTAGATATAATTAATGGCTTGATATTTTGTGAGTTACTGGAGGCCGGAATGTTTGCCACGAGTAGCGCTTTGCTTGCTGTAATTGTATGTTTAACGGACTGAACGAATCGGCAGATGAGGAAACTGTTTGAGTAATGGGGAAAAAAACAGTGACAATTGAGCAACCAAAAATGAATACCTGTTAATTATTATGTAAATACAATATAATATATTTGTAAAGATAACTTGCATGATAATCATGCTCATAGTGATGACTAAGAGCGAATTTATGATGGAACTGTAGCGTTGGGCGTGGGACCAATTTGATGATATCATAGTGATTAAGGTTGATAAGTATTGCCGGTGCGATGATGCAAAGCTGACAGATTTTTGGCGTTCACTGAACACCATGTAGTGAAATACATGGCTTGCCATGTGATGGAGATTTGCAAAGAAATTCATAGCTGAAGAAGCTGTCAAATATGTTTATGGTTGTTTGACATACGTATACATTACTGCGAAATTTTGATAGTTGCTGCTGCAAATCTGACATAGAAGACTGTTCAACTGTTTTGTTCTGTTTCCTTCACCAAATAGCCTGAAATAGCCTAGTGATGGAAATGCAATGCGGATCTATACGTATAATGTGACAAGAGGGAGAGGCAGAAGAGACCGTGAACTCTATTATCCAGAAGTTAATTTTCCCAGTACTCTTCGTTGGAGCAAAGAATCTATCGGCGATCATAGCGGTAAGTTAAAAATTCCACAAAAGTGCGAAATCCACACAAGAATATTCCAAAGAAATGAATTATTTTTAATATTTGAACTGATTCTCGCATTACAAACGGGATCATATTGATTGAATATTATTCTATCTGTTTATCTATGATGAAATGTTGCGAGAGAATACATCGTGTTGATACAATTGTCATTGAAATGTAGAGCAAATATTAATAGTTTATTTATAGGTACGCATATCAGTTTCATGCACAACGCGTATAAAAGAGACAATAATAATGAGAAAAATATTTATATACAAAGAGTACAGATTTCTTATACAGTATAATTGCGTGATTTATTTGGCAGCAATGAGGTATATGGACGTAATAATGGATCTGGGAGTAAATCTTCACCGAATGTACCAACTTTTTCTAAATTTAACAAATGAATCTCTTGGTTCGATCTGAAACAACAAGAGTATCGTATTATATGTCGCAAGAATTATTTTAATGAATTAAGTCTTGTGAAATAAGAAGAGAAGTCGCAATGATTATCAAATGCAGATACGTTGAAAACAATATAATGATTAAATGTCTTACTCTGATACTGATTTTGCTGTTGAACCGCAAGACTCTTTATAATCGTTGCTACTAAATTGAACAGTGCTATGAGTTTTATCCTCTTCTAATATTCCATTATATATTAATAAATCATCGACAAAAATCTGAGAATTTAATTTGATTAGTCTAACGATCAAAGTAATTCTCATTCAATACTCACCCCGAACTCTTTAACTCTTCGTTCAGGTGTTTTGCCATAATTCCATATTTTAATCATCGAGACAATCATGGGATCATCGAAAATGATATAAATTCGATTAAGCTGAATTATGCGAAAGGAAAAAATTAAGGAAATAAGAAATATGGATCATTAGTATTGGTAATTCATTTTTGTGGGATTTGATGCAATGAAATGATTTACCTCGCCTGGTAGAATTGGTGCTAGCCACGAATGCTGCCCATCAGCACTGTCATTCATCCCATCTATGAGTTTGTCAGGTGTTCTAATATCATTTTCAATGCCATCAATGAGATTAACACTGTTAGGATGCGCTGTGATATCTAGTAAATAATAAATAGAATGTCTTCCAAATCCAAACAATACCAATCGTGAAAGAGATGAGAACATTGCAATTACTTCTTTTAAATAACTGGATCTGTTTGCCGTCCACGTCGAATAACTCAATGCTATTTAATCCAACGTAGTAAGCATCACCCCATGTAGAAAATATAATGATTTGATATGTGAATCCCTGGGGCATTGGTGGTGGCTCGTAGTTAATTACATCAAACAAATCTGTATCGAAAAAAATTTGTTACAATTTTCGCTTGATTGATAGAATAATTTTATGTGTTCAATTTACCTCTGTACGATTTAGCAGAGCCAATATTTTCTCGTAACGATCTATCACGTGGGGAGGGATTATCAAGTTTTTTTATCGTACGTGGTCGATTCATGAAATTAATATCTTGTGAAAAATCATAGTGACATGAACCTGGTGCTCTTCTCAATATAAAACCTTCAAAATCATCTTCAAATAATTTTTTCCCATCCAGCTCAACGAGCAGTTGCTTTACCTACATGTAACAAATTGATATTCTTGATACATTCTCATTTTATATTTGAAAATTCTGTAGTTAGAAATAAATTCTTCAGATAATTACTCCGCAGTATGAAGACTCGAGTGATGCATTGTAATTCCAAACGCGTATTCCCGTGATGAAAAATTCAGCGTTAAAAATGATAGTAATTGTGGTGATAATGCCAGGAGTATATTGACATATCCACATATTTTTTGAATCAATTGTTAAATTATTGTTGTTAATTAAACGTGCTATACCATCGTCCCCTCCACCGTTATTACAATGTAAAGATATCGACGATGATGGAATAATTGTTGATTGATCGGTGATTATTTCGATGCCATTCAATCCTAAAATTTATCATCAATGCAAATCATCGTCACATCATTGAAATGAACAAATTGAAAAACGAATATATTTCCACATTGATGAAGAAAATATGTAATTATATTAAGTACTTGCCAATAATATCTATCGAACCCCAATTAGAAATTAATAATAATTTAATTTCTCTACATGCAATTGACATATTTTTATCACTACTTCCAGCATATTGTTGATTTGCACTGTTTTCATTCATGTGTATTTCGTTCTGTAAATTACACATTTTCTATATGCTAAGTAGCTCTTTCTAATTCATATGGGATTAACATAATTGAAAAATAACTTACAATTATATCTGTTGCAGCGGTGATTGGTCTTGGCAATTCAATTGCCTCTAACGGAGGATCGTCAATGAATTCGTGAAATGATTTATCATTTTTCGAGATTAATTCAAGAATTTCTTCGTCAGTTGTGAATAAAATTGTCTGAAAAATCGATCGAATCAATTTAAAATTGATATTTTAAATGCGAGAATGATCAATTTAATTCAAATGTATATTTTTCGCGTATGAAGAATATGAAAAAGTATGCTCACATCGCCAAATGAATTTATACCGCCAGCAATATCACCAGAAGCTCGTGCAATTTCACCATCAAATATTACAATATCATTTAACTTAATCACAACCCTTTTGGCACCTTGGTAAGAATGAATTCTGGATTTATTATAATTCTATAAGAGAGGGAAAAAAAAACAATCAGAAGAAATCAATGTATTTGATAGAATGTTTTGTTTTCTATTCATCATTAACGTCTTTCTGTTTTCTCTCCAGAGCATTTGATTTAGATTATCATAAACTTGGATCAAATTGCGATGAGAAATAGCAGAAGACGTCTGTGAATATTCACAATTTGTAAACAAGATTACAATTGCAAATGGATTTCGTACAATGTCACCTGGACGTATTTCCAATGACAAACGCATATACATGAAAATCATACCCAAATTCTTATTAATCCAACAGTAATATTTTCAGAAAATTCCATATTGACACAGTGATGTTTGCCACTGATAAATGGGATCAACCACATATCTAAATCATTTCTTGTACGATAAACTCCATTTATCAGATTTTTCACAGGTAAATCTTCATAATCATCGTTGCTATCGTTCGAATCATTTGAGCTACTCCATATCTTTTGAAAGAATAATTGATTAATCAATTTAATGTGGTCAAATTATCATCAAGTGATCACTTGATGAATCCGATTTGAAGATATCATAGGTCAATTACCAATTCGAATCAGCGATTGATGAACTCACCTTTGTTATCGTCACTGGTTCACCTGTCGATGAAAATATCTCAATGCCATTTAAACCGACATAATGTTTGTCGCCCCATGTGTTAAGTATTCTGATATTTAATAATTGCCCAGAGGGCAACTCGGGTACGATGAATTCTTCCTCATTGTGTTCAACATCTGAAAATATTTGAATATGTAATGATAATTGACTGTGTTCATTATTATTCTTCATATCAATTCCGTTTATTTTTTTTCTTTCAGAATTAAAAATGTAAATGAGAATACTCAATTGCAACAATATGAGTCAAAGAGTACTTTATGATTACTTACTTTTCTTTGGGTGATATGCTGAAGAATCACTTGATTTTTGACAATGTATTCTTCTATGATTCGTTCGTCCACGTGACGCTGAGTCAAGGCTCAATTTTCTCATCGCATTTGATAATTGTGTATCAACACTGAACTTTCGTTTGTCTAAATTATTAATACCATGTTCATAAAGTGAATTCGTTGATGAGACAATTTTTTCGGATGTCATTTGATAATTCGATTTCATTAGGATATCTGATTTGCTCCTTGTCTCCATCAACGATGCGGACGCTGAATTTATTTGTTTGTATTTAATTTTTTTCAATTCATCTGACGTTGCATCGTTTATTGCTGTAGTTTTTTCATATGTCCTTGATCGTCGTCCACTCTTACGTTTTTCTCCATCAACTCTGTGATTATTGAGCGATGATAATTCATCAGATAGATTCACTTCGGCAGGAAGTGAAACGAAATTATCTTCGTTCAATTTCTGGACATTTCTAGATTTGCAATTTATCAAGAATCAGTGAAATTATAATGAAATGAATGAATGGTTGTGTATAATGATTATGTTATCTTCTTCTGATATAATATGAATGAAATATATTGTACATACTTCGTCATTTCTACCAGCCACGATGGTAACTCTTCCGCATTTCCAGACGATGATTTTGCGGGCGTATTTTTGTCTGACCTCTGATCCATAGTCATTTGATATTCGAAGTAAAATTTTTATCGTGGATTTTTTTATATCAATTATTCATTGAATTCATTCTACAAATAATGAAACTTCGACATTCACACCGATTCATTTCCATTCTACACAACAGAACGCATTTGAATAATTAAACTTTCAATATTAATAATGCAAAATAAAATTTTGATTTTTTCTTTTCATTTTTTTCTTTCTCTCATTCTTTTCATCACATTCGCGCGCTCAAATTCAGTTTGTTTGCAAGCAATATCAATTCAATCAAATATGAGAAACGAGGGACAAAGTTTGTGGATAAATTGTTGCCATGGTTACACGGTAGCTTTCAGTGTCAATGTTCTTTCCACTCCGCGTGCTTGCTCTATAAATATATTATGTCACCTGTGGGTAGATAAATTTCTACTATCGACAGACAAATATACTGATCTGATGAAAAAATAATTCTTCTATCGTAATGATTACCACAAGATTTATCTATTTTCTTTCGATTGTATATTTGTGATAATTATTTTTTTCGGTAATTATTCACACTTTGTGCTTCGACGTGACTTTATCACACAATGACGACAAATAAAATAACTAAAAACAAGTAAATGATTGTAACAACGATACCAATAAAAATTAATACATCTTACAATCAATCTTCACGAATAAATCTAACAATATTTATGATATCATCAGTCAAGTCAAATTGGCCATTTTATTCTCATGAATCCTAATAGGATTACAGTTTTGTTTATTCATATATACATATGTGTGTGTGTATGCCAATACACAAGTCTATATATGTCTTTCATGTCTTAATTTTCGCTTTTTTTTTATTCACATTTTGGCACTTATTTACAGACACTCGACCATACAAATACATTTTATGAACAGCTATATACATTCGAGAAAATTACATGTTATGTAAAATAAGAACACACACGAAAGAATAAAATTTAAGGGAGAATTTGTATATCATTTATAAATAAAATTCCAAGTGATTTAAAAGTCCAATGTATCAAATTGGAATTTGTCATTCATTTTTGCGACTTTCAAAGTCATCTGTATACGCGATAGTAATTACTATTCTCTATACAATTCAATAATATCACTATAATCATGTTTCCAATTCTAAAAAAAAAATTTATGAGTCTTCCGCATTTAACAATTCACAATTGTTTCCATAATTCCTTTTTTTTTGGATTAAACATCAGGTACTTAATGCAATCAAAAATCATACAATATTCTTCCTTGAATGTTTCGAGTATTCTTCTCACGTTAGAGAGAACAAATTGCAAATTATGAAACTAATTTTCAAAATAGATATATGTATATGTATATATGTATGTATATATATATATATTTATGTATGTATGTATAAAAGGAAGTAGTGTGTCAATTGTATACTCCTATAAAAGATCATTCATTGATCGGTTTTTTTGTTCTGTTCAAAATTTCAATAAATTACTAGTAAATATATGAATTTTATCAATACCGAGGAAATAAATCAGAGAAAATAAGAGAGCGAGGGAGAGTCGCGATCAGAAGAACAAAAATATTTCTGCCTGAATATAAATATTTTCCTTTTTCTTTCTAATTCAATTTGTATATCTCAATTCGGTTCCTATTCCTCTTATGTTCGTTTCTTCAGCGTTATAATTCCGTCTGAGGTTTCAATAAATCCGCTATTAGTGATAATGATTCTCCTTCATGAACTGATGGATAGAGATGATTCAATATTGCATAATAATGAAATCCAGCGGCAACAGCAACAAAAATATGCCAAATGGCATGAGCGAATGGTATACGACCGTCGGATTTAAAAAATATTATTCCAGCCATGTATATCAATCCGCCAGTTTTCAATTCCCGAATGTTATCGAATTTATTCTGTAACAGACAAAAATTACAGAGTGATCAGTTATGAGATTTGAGAATTGGTTGAATTTAATTTCTTGAATACAATTTTTTACGTATTATATCTTTAACAAAAATAAAATAAACTCAATCATACTCACTACAGATACAACAGCAATGCTTGGTCCAACGCCCATTAGCAAATAAAAAATTATCTCTAACTTCTTGAATCGTTCATGAAACGCCTGCTGATATAGAATGCCAATAACAGCCATAATCCAAATTAAATAACGCATTGTTGGTACAATATCATTATCAGGGAAGTCTTCAACCATAAGCCATGGGAAATATGTAGCAGCTATGAATACATATATCATAGCCCGATCGCAACGATGTAGCACATCTTTCAATTGCCTAGAAAAAAATGCTCATCTCAAAATATTGAAAGTATATAATTTAAATTTGTATTCATAATTATAATTGTTGTTTTATTTTTTACATATTATTCTGTTTCAGTACTAACTTGTGATTCCGATAATGAACACAATGAAATGATGTTGATACCACGAATATCAGTACAAGTGCTCCACCATAGACCAACGCTGATATCAATTGAGCCCATGTCGTTGATCGTTGAATTATTTCCGTCGCACCAATTAATGCCGGAACAATCCATATTCCATGGGTTATAATATTTGCAAAATGCTCAATATACGTGGGTGTATAAGCTTCATTGCAACACGCGCGTGGATTCATCCATTTGATGCTGCAACAATTGACAAAAGAAGAAAAAATGAATATCAGTAAATGACAAAAAAAATAGGTGTCACTTATTAATTTTGATTTTCGCTCTATTACCAAAGGGAATTAGTAAATTTTTATGAACTAATATTATGAACACGCACAAGTAACTGCACTACTAGAGCAACTCCTGTAACACACGCAGCCAGAATGATATTTGCCATAATTGACATTGATTATTTTTAATCAGGAAGATCCATCACATGGATCGCATTATCTGTAGAACTGTGACACAATTATTACAGCTCACATGCAATTGTAGAATAATTATTGTTCAATTTTATTTTTTCATCTAACTTTATATTTGTTATTTTTTGCGGTTTGAAAATATACTGACAGATATTCTAGATATTTTCAGTAGGGTATTTGTTCACATGTATTTGTCGATTACGCGTGTTACATTATGTAAGTTAACACTTGACCTTACACGCGTAAGGTTTCCCCCTACTAATATTATACACTGGTGAAATATTATACCAATGATAACTGCATTCTATTAATCGAATACGTGGGTTTGAATTCTATATAATCCTATCAGTGTAAATTTAAGCGTCACCTCATGCCATCAATAAATTTTCATTTAAACAATAAACCATGAAAATGTTTATGTGCTCTACTGTCGTGCTATATTTTAACTGATATGACAGGAAGTATGTGAAAGAGTTTGATTAGAAAAATGAAAGGGATAATAGATGAAGGATTTACATGCTTCAATTAATAATGATTCATAGATAGCAACAATTGAATGCAAATACCCATTGATTATTTATATCTTACTCTCTAAATTGGTGTAATCGTTGTAGATTCTTAAAAGGTGCTGCGATGATTTGATGAAGACACTGTCCATCCATGGTGTGTGCACTCAACTGAATGCTCTGAGTGAATTGAATAATTTTAAAGTACGTTTATATAACACATCATTTGTTGCTATTTGTGATAACTATATCATTATTATATTTTTATTCGTTCAAGGGTACAATAAATTTTTTCATTATATCCATTGTGATCGTTTACCATATTTACTTTCAAATATATTATATAAATGATTGTTCAATTGTTCAAAACTGAGAGTAAATTCAAATTCTTCAATTGAATTTTCAAAAGGAAATAGAAATCAAATATTTTTGTTTTTTCTACTGCTCAAAATTATAAAAGCAAAGACGAATATTTTGTCATTTTGTATTCATATTTCTTTATTTCATTTCTTTATATTTTCAGTGATAAAAATTATCATTACAGCAGGCAGAATGAAAAATCAATGAGAGCAAACTTTTGGGCTGCAGAACTTTAGACTTTCGTTGTGTCTGTTGTGATATGGAGAGTGGAATGTATTTAATTATACAGTTAGTGAAAGTGATATGGGCAATATCATGGATAGATAAGAACAATGAAAAAATTAGAAATAGAAAAGTTTCATGATAAAATTGTCATGATAGTTAATTGATCGTATAGGTTCCAGAGTAATTGTGTAAAAAAATATATTGAAGATGACAAAAGAAAAGAATTTAGATAATATTATAGATCAAACAAATACCTTTACTCTGTATCTATGTGTCTTCGAGTAAACTTGTTAATTTATTCTAAATAGTAAAATATTTTTATTCAATCAGCCATTATTTTCTAAGCTGCTCTATTCATAAAACTTTTATAAACAGTCACGTAGTACGATGTATTGTGTATGCTCCCGAGTTTGCTGTCAAAGCGAAACTGCAACCAGACACAATGTGCATCAATTTTTTCATTCTCTCTCCACATCTTCCCCCCGCCACAACACACAGATATATCGACTCAAATGTACACACACTCCTTTCATTCATGTGTGTTCATTATCTCCGCCGTGGACATCAGAAACGAGGCAGAAGGGTAACTCTGCATCGAGTACCTCAAGAGTGAATTCAAATTTTGGCGCTTTTAAATTATCTACCCTGTCGGTATAAATTTATTTACCCACGGCATGATTATTTTGATTATCGGCAGTCGGTAATAATGGTATTTGCTATTACACATTAAGTTTATTCTTTCTTTCTCCATAACGCTATGCCATATCTAATTTTTTCATATTAAACCATTGAGTGTTCAATTAATATCAAAAATTCACTTATTTACAATATCAATTGTTTGAATTTTCATGGAGAATATAACCTTTATTTATTTATCTCAATCCAAACATTTCTTTCAATACTGAAAATTGAAAATACTAAATGCAAACATTAGTAGCAAAATTAAGGGACTCCATTCCAACAAGTTTTCGTGGTGTAGTCGGTTATCACATCTGCCTAACACGCAGAAGGTCCCCGGTTCGAACCCGGGCGAAAACATATTTTTGTTTCTTTCACTTAAATCTTCCTTTTTCTTACTATCTTTGTCATTCTTCATAATTTAACGCATTCATTGGTGAGCAATTGATGCATATGGTGTGCTCAGAGGTACCCATTCGGATTACCATTTAGGGCGAGTAATTAAGGTGTGAATATAAATTATTAAATACACGAAATGATTGAATCGTGTACGAAGAAACGAATGCTTTTAGGTATCACACTTCTAGGTGGGTAAGTAATCCTCATTATTTAATATGAATACATTATTTATTTATGTTAATTCATGTTTCAATTGATTTTGGTGAAATATTGAGATTATAGGTTATGTTCAATATTTTTATTTACATAATAAATAATATAGAAGGATTGAACACAGATGAATTGAGAATGATGTTGTTGATTGGGTTTTATAGGTTAACAATTCTGGTTTTGATTGTGGAAAGTCAATGGACCGATAGTGCATCAAATAAGTCACATTTGGATTTAGTTGAACGGAATGTTACCCACACATCTACTGGCGATTATGAAGTAACATCATGCCAATCTTGCACAGGTATTGGCAATACGAATAGCAACAATAAAAATTCAACAACAACATGCTGTGATAGGGTGGCATGGTTGAATGAACGTAAATTCTTGAAATTCGAGGGATTAATGTTTGGTATGGCTGTTTTATCATGTACAAGTGTATTTTTACGTGAAAATGTTTTGAGAAAACGTGTGATTAGAAAAGTAGCTAGACAACTCAGGGCGAGTGTTTGAATAGTTAAATCATCAAGATTGATCAAAGTTGTAGCAGGTATTTTTATACACTTTTTATTCGGGTGTCCATGTTAATATTTGATAACGTGAGAAATGGCAGCCATTTATTTAGAGATATTTTCATTGGATGATTTATGTATTGTACCAATTGAGACACTCATTGTGTTATTCACGATGAAATATTGTGAATCACATTTAAAAGTTACATTGGTACTTGCAGAGAAAAAACCAGAAATTCGTGGCTATACAATCGATATATCAAATTTTGTTTTCAATGTTCTGGACGTTTATGATTTACCAGATAGTGCGAGCAATTGTTTATTCCCAAATTTAAGTCTTGATAATTCAAGTTGTATTGCTGGGCTTTGTGCCTGTTTACGTCAAATTATAAAAGCAACAGTTGCTGTTAATACATCGCATCATTGTCGTTCATTGTTGGGATTTAAAGATTCGTGTTTAATGGCGTGCGCGGAATCAAGTGTTTGGACAAAATATTGTGAAGTTGATTTAATTTCTACATTAAATACAATTGACATTAATAATTCACTTTCATCAGAATTACCAAAAGATATTGTGAGATATGAAGTCCATTTGTCGCAACCAGTACGTTTACATAATGTTTATAAGTACTCTATGTCCAAAAAATTCTCTAAAACTGGAATCGTCACTCAAGATCGTAATGCAATACCAGAGCACATTTACGCTGAAGGATCAACAATGACTTTAGCTGATATCATTATATTTGTTTGCATTCACGTCACATTGAACTTGTTATCAGAAAATGAAGTATTTAAATTGCTGCCATTAACTGCTAAATGGTATGAGCGAATGGTAACTGATAAAATTATTTCGAAATGTTTAGAGTGTATATCATTACTTGATATCAATAATATCTGTCATAGAAATTATTCCTTGCCAACAATTGCAAATCAGAGTCTTTATAAAAGTGACGTGAAACGTTATAAACCACGAAATCAAATTTATACAAAACAAGACGATATTGAGAATTCTTTGAGAATAATTCAAGATATGAAATTGGTACTGAATAATGAATCATGGAAAGGCGGGTTAGATTTTGATTGGTCTAAAATTCCATACGATGCAACACCAGAGGGTGGCTCATTACCATCTACACGTTCAGGAAGAAAATTAGAACAATTGGAAAGTTTGTGCAAACCGATTTTGAAATTAGCCAAAAAAGGTGACATTATCGTTGATTTTTGTTCTGGTGGCGGTCATTTGGGAATAATAATTGCATATTTACTGCCCGAATGTACAATAATATTATTGGAAAATAAGGAGGAATCAATAAATCGTTCGAGAGAACGTGTAAAAAAATTAAATATAAATAATGTGAAGTTCTATCAATGCAATTTGGATTACTTCAAAGGTAAATTTGATATTGGTACATCGTTGCATGCGTGCGGTGTCGCAACTGATTTAGTTATACGTCATTGCATTATACAAAATGCTGTTTTCATTTGTTGTCCATGTTGTTATGGATCTGTAAAAGACTGTCATCATATTACTTATCCACGAAGCAATATTTATAAAGAGGGAATAAATATACATGATTATTTAGTGTTGGGTCATGCTGCAGATCAGACACACGATGAAAAAAATGCAAAAACTAAACAAGGCTATGAATGTATGAATATTATTGATAATGATAGAAAATTACAAGCCGAACAATTTGGATATAAAGTACATTTAACTAAATTAACACCTGAGAGTTGTACGCCGAAAAATAATTTGTTAATTGGTATCCCAACCATACATCAGAATAATTCCGTGGAAATTATAATCAATTAATTGAGTTAATATGTGTAGAGTTTAGGTATACAGAATTAATTTATTTGATAATTGTACGTAATACTTTTTCTTTCGTATTTTACACTGATGATTTTAATGAGGAGATCTTCACTGATATGTACAAAAAAAGGGAACGAGAAGGGATTAAACATTTAAATATATGAACTATTGATCTGGATCATCTGTAATTTTTTCTGTTCTATTTTTCATATTATCGATTTATATTATTCTGTTTGAGACAATAAATATAAGATGTCATGGGAATTCTTCTACTGCAGATGAGGTTTTAAAACAAGAGAACTTTTTTTAACCACTCCCGAGTATATAATTAATTTTTTTTCTATTCCTATATTATTTTCTCACGATACATAAGATCTATTTCTCTCTGTTATGTGAACTTTTCATTACATTCACTTGCGAATGTGGTTGCTCTGATACCTAAAAACGTGAAAAAGGTGTAATAAGAAAATAAAATTGTAAAGTTCAAAATAATTTGATACATGACGTGTGATGTGCAGTGACGGTGATGCAATTTTCTATTTACAAAAAACCATACAAATCCGCGTTACAATCGATCACAAAGTACATTTAGTAGCTGCACTTCATTCGACTTTTAATACAGATAAATCGTTTATTATATCCCAATTCTTTCTTATTTATTTTATTACCATTGTACACAATATTTTCTGTGAATTTTACTGCTTAACATTTAATTACTTCCTATCGCGTACCAACCATCGTAACGTCATACAAATTTTCGAATCCTACTTTCACTGATGAAACAAATAAAATAATAAAGATTCGATTATTGATATTGAGTTACGTCTTATTCCGACCGATGATTATCGGAAAAAACATCCGACACATTTGAAAAGAAATTCTCTACACGAAATATCATTTCCAAATTATTCCGACGTGATTATAAACTAAACATATATCCAACTTGCGACGAAACTTTTCAGTTAAGAGAAAGCTCGATAGTTTTTCTCGCTCAACGATCAATATACTTAAAAATAGAAAAAGGAGACTCCCTAAAAACGTAACCGGCACGACTGAATTTTGTTCACTTCCTAGTCAGAATGTCGGAAACGATTGCGCAAATCAAAGAGAGTAAAAGTACAAAGAAAAATTGATATCATGATTCATAAATTAGTTTGACATCCGAAATGGGTTACATTATAAATAATAAAATGGAACGTGGTATTATACATAGTACATTTCATTTAAAATTTGACAACACGTGATACAAAAATTAATTCTAAAAAGCAAGAACAAGTGAGTTTTGTTTCGTCATTAAAAAAATAAAATAAAAGATTCACCTCTTCTCGAACTAATCTATGTGTACCATGTAGAAACGGTAGATTTTCTCACTCGTTCAAAATTCATTGCCCTAAAGATGTTATTCAATTTTCAATCATTTATGTCTTATTCGAATATTAATAAGACGCTTATAATATTTTTTTGTATTTTTCTCCTTTTTTTTTTCTGTCTCGATACAATAGATTAAGCGCAGTGCTTCTATTGAATTATATATTTAATAATTCGAATGCTGCTTTTTTTTAAGTTAAGGAGCTTCTAAACTGAACATCTATGTTTTTTTTATCAAAATAAATTGAATTAATTCATCCTATTAATGAAAAAGGAAGAAGCGAGTCTCAAATACTATCAGGTATCCATTGAATTCCTCTCCCTTTTTCAATTCATCTACTATTACCATTTACGAATAAATTTCTTCTAGTACAATGACAAAATAACCGCGATATGATGGAGCACAGAGATGGGTACTAACGAGATCACGGTAATTTGTTTTTCATTCATGTTCCATTTGGTTATAGTGGGCGTTAATTGATAAATCTTCTCACAGAATCCTCACAAATTTTTCATCCTATCCTTTTCATCAAATTCTATTATCAATTGAGCCAAACACCAATATGTAAATTATCGATTGAATAAATATTTTTGCGCAAAACGAAGCGCATTCGAGCGCTCGGTTCAGAAGCTCATTAATTTTTCAATCTATACAAGAACTAAATTTAATGGCGTTAATGTCGTTTTGTAGTTAAAATTTTTATAGGTTTTTTTTTGTTTTCAAATTTTTTTTCTTTCTTTCTGTTTATTATTTCATTTGTTAATTCATGATATTGATCACGATTCGCCATTTCCACTGTCATCGCCGTCTTCATAATCACTAGCGCTCAATTGTTCATTATTATCTTCATCATCATCGTCATCATCATCATCATCGAGTTCATATTCATCGTCGTAAAAATCGGTCATGTCCAAGGGCTGCTCTGCTGGCCTTGCCCGCGTTTTTATACAATAATCTTCGAGTGTAATTGGCACGACGATGCCCTCCTTTTCAGCCTCAACTTTTGCGGCTTGAGCTTGTTTTCTGATGTAGAAGAAGAAAATAAAATTACAACAATGAAATTACAAAAAAATATTGTGAATAAATTTGAAAATTATTCATGAAATATTCTCTTCGTCAGATCTATTTGGCTACAGATTTATTTCTCATCTTGATATGAATATATAAATATACCCACCTGATTATATTTTCATATTCTTTGTCTCGACCCTTGGAATCGCGCCAGCGCCTGTACATTACCGAGGCATCGACATTTGCCGGGCTGTATGTGTTGGGCTCGTTCAAGAGCGATATAACTGAGAGCAAAATTGTTCTAATAAAAAGGAAAAGAAAGGACCATTAATATTCAAATTTTATTGCAATATATTCAATTTTATTTTTATACCACGTTTCAAATTTTTTTTATACCTGACATTTTGAGTAGGATTCCACCTTTCGCACGGCAACTCACCACTTTGTGGGTCATCGACCGGTGGATGTAAAATTGAAATACACAAATCGCCATTCTATGGAAGAAAAAAAATAATAAAATTTTTAATTTACATTCAAATCCTCCATTTTCAATGATTAGGGATAGAATTGTAAATTAAGAAAAATTTTCGACAGGTGCACTGTATTCATTCGAATGGTCGAACGACCCCAGATGTGAATAAATAAATAAGGGGAATTTTTACTGCAATTGACAATAAAAATTTTTTTGACTATGATGAATCACTTTGCTAGCAAGTGAATAGACAACAAGTTTCCTTGACGGACAATAAAAAACGTGAGTACATTGTGGTGATAATATAGGAAAAATGACGTGAACCTTTGTGCCAAACAAAACTGACTTTGACCTCGAAGTTCATGACACTTATAGCATTGACGTCTAAGTCTGTATTCATAATTAAAAATAAAGTCATGAAAACCCTTGTCAACATATTCATTCCACGAGAAAAAAATAGAGAAAACGAGAATAAATTCTATTGTCTACGTATCCAGAAAAAAAAAGAACAGTTTGAATGGCTTGCAGCCAACATTTACAGCGAACCAAACTTAAAATTGACGCAGACAAGTTGTCACTCGTATTTTCTCATTCTTTCCTCTCATTCGTTCATCACATTTACACTATTGATAATCATCTCAATGAAAATCAAGTCATTCAGTTTCTTCCTCATATATTCATTCCTCAATAAAATCAATGAATAAAAATACCGCCTTGACACTTTCACCGCTACTGAGATTATTTTAAGACGGTGGAAAAAAAAAAAGTGAAAGAAGAGAGTTTTAACAATACATAATTGGCGCGCGCCCGCACGTAAAAATTCATCATCAACGATGAAAGCAGTTTTGTTCACACAAATTAACATGGTTAATCACATAGTTCCATGTAGAAATAGTGAAAAGAAACTGCGTCGACATATATGTATATATCGTAGTTGATGTTGTTGAATTGTGTTGCCTTGAATCCAAAACGATTTGCCGAGTCTCGCGCGTTGGAGAGTTGAAATACAAGGACAGCCAGACACAAGGACACGCGAGCAGTAAAATGTCTCTGGTCAATAATACCAGCAGAGAGATCCTCGTGCGAATTTTTTCACCTTCATTTTTCTAATCTTCAAATCGCATTCATTTGAATAGATAAAACACGATAAAATTCCCAGTACTATCCGCATAATCATTTGAATGATTAGATGATTGAATTGATCCAAAGTATAAACAAGTAAATAAATAATCATCCAAGATATTTTGATCATAATACATTGTGCATATTATTTTTTCTCCATGATGACATTTTATCCTGAAATATAGAATTCAATGATATGTGAAGATGACGTAGACTCTCTATTGATAGAGAAAGGATAGTGAAAGGGGTAGAAGAGAGTGTGGGATTGTGAAAGGGTAAAAAATATAAAATGATGAGTAAAAAAAAATCAATAATTGGGAATTGTTCACTCACCTCATACACATTTGGATGCCAGACTTTTGTCATGAAGCGAATGCTTGGTGGACTGTATGGATAATCCGGTGGGAATTTCATGTGTGCCTGTAAATAAATTACAAAAAAAATTATATCAAGCAATTATATATTTGTCTATTTCATGAAAATAACAAATTTTTCATTGTCTTTTTGGTTTCAGTGTCAAGGCTCAATGACAAATCGAAATTTGCTGCTATAGAAAAATTATATCAATAGTGATATGAGTTGGTGGCATATAGTGAGAGGAAAAAGAAATAAAACGAAATTAATAATAGCGAACAAGATGAATTGATAGAGACACGATAGCATGAGCACGATTTTTACGAGATAGATTAATGTGTGGGTGTGTGGTTAATTCACATGTATGTGTAATCCACGCGAGATAGAAGAGCATTGGCAACTGGAACGCGCTAGGTACATCGTCATATTGATCGGTGACCTGCTCATGGCCCAAATATCCCGGCCATCCTTTGGGACATCCTCTAGTATTAACCTACTTTCATTTTCCAGTCCAATACTTGACTAGCGTCTTTAATGTAATTGCCATCATGAAGAAATTATTAGCTCTGCAAATTAACTCGATGCTCCATTCTCTCACGATGTCTACCGCCAACACAAACATCCAATTGATTCATAGACCTAACACAGAATCAGAATAATAAAAAAATTATGTTGGAAGCATTCAAGAATTATCAATGAAGAAAATTAGTTGTTCATCAGAAGAGCGAAATATTTTTTTTCATGTACTGATGAGACTGAAAAAAAGATAACCAAGTATTCGCTAATTGCCTAGACACATTTGTCTCGGATGCACGTCATGTTCGGTTCGTTACCCTGAATAAAAAGGGGAAAAAACGTGCAATAATAATAAAAATACAGGAAGTGATCAGTCATTTGTGTGTTCGCGTCGTCGCATTTTTCACACGATTTTCCTGTTCAATTCTCTCACAATCTCCACTCAATTCCAATATATCAGAATGTGTATACTGGACACTGTACGGGTTTTGATTCCATATACTCGATGTAAATATGTGTACATGTTCACATGTGTTAGTGATAAAGTTGCTTGACTCACAATATAAGAGAATAAAACGTAATGCTAACATATTCCAAGTTTTATCTCAGTATCTACAATGCAAAAGGAAAAATATGAGTGATATCATAAGAGTCAATACAAGAGAAGAAAAAGAAAAGATAGAAAAGAATTATTAATAAGAATAAAATATAAAAATGTTCAACTTGAGATTATCAATGACAGGAACAATAAGATGACAGCTCGACGGTGAATTGTCGTGCGCATCGACGACTTCGTGATCCTCTTAAATAAAACCGTTACAACGTGCGGTTACTCCAACCAAAGAGCAAGAAAAGTACAGAAGAAATATAAAGGGAAAATAAAAATGCATTCTTTTTCTTCTCCACTTCCTCACTTGCTATGAATAGACATCTCTGTGACCTACTATAGAAATCGAAATATATTGAAAAGCAAAGTTTGTCAAAATTGTAAAAAAAGGAAAAATAGTTCGAAACTCTTTAATTTCCTTTTCATGTTCAATCGAAACTTTTTATATGAAATATATGTAAACAGTTGAATGAAATAGAGAAAATAATGTGAATAAAGAAATACATATAAATTTCTTTATCACAAAGTAAATCGAAAATCAGTACAAAACAGAATGAGAGAGAAATCCTGCCGTTATACCAGTGAAATCCAGGTTACTCTCGGATTAATCCTGGGTAGATCTCCAACTGAGACAAACTTTGATCTCCAACATAATGAAATATATAAACATATACATGAACATATTTTCTTGACCAGTTTATATTCTGAACAATGAGAACGTGAGAACTGTGAATCATTTCACACGAATTCAATGTATATTATCAAATAAAAGTTCGAATTATTCAAGCGTTATACTCGCAATATGAGAATCAAGAAATCACTTGCACAATTGAACTGTATGACTCTCAAATACAGAGCATTGAAAATGAATAAATAATTAATTATTGTTATGAATTCTACAGTTCCTTAATATTCATAAATACATTTATGTGCATTACACAATTTCCAATTTATATAGTGCACTATCTCACTCTTTCTCTTTCTCTTTCTCTCCCCTCTACTTCAATCCGTTCTTTTCTCTCATAAATTTTTTTCCGCTCATACACCACGGCAACGATGTCGAGCACATCTGGCACTCAGTGAGAGGAATAGAATCAACTCCACAAACAAGGAAACTTTTCTTTTTTTTTTCAATCTGTTTTCATCAGCCGATAAAACAAATGAATAAATAAACAATCCAACACAATGCTAAACATTGATGATAATTCATTAAATACACATTTTTTTCTTATTTCCTTTCAACGTAGAGTAAAAGAATAAATGAGTATAATAAAAAGTTGACGATGTAGATTTGCATTTATATAGTTACACAATTATCGTTTTGCGGTTCAATCGTGCGGTTGAGATGTGCATCGTTGTTGTATTGGCATTATATAAACATTCTCTTTAGGGCCAGCCATGCAGAGAGTGGTTTAGAAAGTGGTGAATAAAACCGTTCGCCTATGTATGAAATAAATACATCTCTACTACTTTGTACCACAACTAAAACTACTATTATAAATCCATATCGAACATAATCATTTATCAATACTCTGCTTCGATCCACTGCACACGAACAATAGTTCTAATTTTGATACATGAAAAAATAGTTCACTCGTTGCATTTAGCAAACAAGACAAAGGTGAGTAAATAATTTATGCAAATGAAATAAAATTGCGCAATAACTTAACCCAAAAGAATCCGTTTCCTAATCTGCCAATCTGTATGCATAATATTATTCCATACTAATCGATTCACATCAATTATTCAAACGAAAATGTGTATAGATAGATGAACGGTGGTGATGGTACAAGCAAATCAATTTGAAGACAATCATGAAATATATTCTGAAATTTTAGATTCTTGTCTTATATTACGATTAATAAAATTATATCAGCATCAAAGTAATTGTCGTTATTATGTCAAAATGAATTCTGAAGCAATAAAATTTTATTGAGCGGCAAATTATATATGTAAGAGTATTATTGAAGAGCTATTATATATGTAGATAGTAAAAGTGTTCTCCGTTGCGCATTGCTGCAATATACACTGATATAAAAATAGCGGGAACGCCCGGTCTACTTGGCTTCTCACAACTTACTTATATGACTATTGGTAGTAACTATTAATTTTCTCAGTATTTATTTATCATTCACTGACGTCTTCACGGTAAAACACAATGCAAAGTTTGAATGATTGCAATAGTGCACATATAGAAGGCAGTAGATCTGGAGAATGATTCAGAAATTTTAATGAAAATAGAACTGTGTAATCCAATTTTTTTTTTTTCTCTTCTTCAATGAAAATGAGAAAAAGTAAAGCCAAGACTATACATATAGAGAGCTGTACTATTGGAGAAATGAGAACAGCATTTGTATGGCACAGATATCGAAATACTTATTTCGAAACGGAAATTGTACAACGCAATTCGAATATTTTTGTTGTCTTCCCTCCCTCATTTGATAACTAATACGTATTATTATTTAGTTTGACCAATGTAAATGATTTTCATATTTAAAAGTTGTATCATTGGAGTGACGAGAATTTCATTCCATCTCAGGTACGAATCCCCGATAATTGATATCGAATTAGAATTTAGATTTTATCGACCTTTCACGTTACAATTTATATTGTCTATTGTATTTATATATTTTTTCCGTTCTAACAATTCGCTGGTCAAGATGTACTTGTCGATATAACTCCCTACACAACATGCAGATTGTGAGCATGACACGCTTTGCAAACTTATACACAGATATACCGAGTGAAAAAAAAGGGGAGAAATAAATCGAAAAAAAATTGGTCAAGGTTAAATTCGTAACTAAATCAAAACTTTTTACTATTTCCGCTTGATGATGACGTAGACTACTATTATTTGAAGCATAACTTCTCATTGTTTTCGTCCTGCATTCGAAATAATCATTGGATATTCAACGAAATATTCTTTGAACAGAACTGATAATCATCAATGAGAAAAATACAGAAATCAATCGAATATTCTTTCGTGTTAAAATTATTTGTCAACGAATGAATTTAACCTTCTAACAGAACAAACAAACATTACTCCAACCAAACAGAAAATTACGGAGAAAATCTAAAAAAAATTGTTACAATTATGCAATCTGATGAAACGCTTTTTTGTATCTGTTTATCTATCCATGTGTCTCTATGTATTCATATGCATGTATTCATAACAGAGAATGATTCCTCATTGAGAAACACGAATTAATTTCATAAACAATGATTAACAATGACGTATCGTAAATTGTAAAAGCAAAAAAAAACAGCATGGAAATATTGATTAGAATAATAAATCACATGATGTTATTATTCAACACAATACGAATCCACTGCAAAGAAGTAAATTACACAATAAAAACAAAAATAATAAGAAGATAATCCAAAGTGCTCACCTTAAAATATCCACCCTGATAAAGTGTATCAGGGGGTCCAAATATTGCGACTTCCCATTCAAACATATTGTCTTCATTAACAAGTTTCACACGAAACCCTTCAACGGGTTCTTCTTGTAGACTTTTGTATTCCAATGCTAGCGCGCGTAATGCACTGCTTGTAGGTTGTGCCATTATGGCTTTTTCCTTCTTCTTATTATTGCTGTCGTTGTTTATGTGTGGATACGAATTATTTATTCGCAATCACGTTTACACCCCACACAAACATAAAACACCACCGTCGCTGTTTTGCAATGGAAAAAACGAACAATTAATATGGATTTATCAGCATATATAAATGGATTCTATATATTAATTGGAGTGTATGAGTAATAACGAATATCGTTGTCAAATGCCAAATGCCACAGACAAATGTTCGTTTGTATTTGTTGTAAATGTTGAAATTGATGCCTACGAGTGCACGTTTAGTTGGTGAAATTGTTCTGTCGCCAAGCGTACACACAAGCCAACTTCTCTTTATCTTGCTCTCTTGCTCGTCGTGTGTAGTGTGTAATAGCGAATGATATTGAGTCGCAATCCCTATGCGCAATCCCGGAAATTGACGTTGTGTCTCCGTCTCTCTTGCACAAATATATGTGATGGAAAATAAAAGAAAATAAAATATAAAAAATAAAGAAAAACGCACACTCGATGCATACAAAGGATTGAACAAAGAGGAGACAGGGAGGAATGATGAGAGAATATGGAATTGGGCTCGGTGTGTATCTACAGATCTATTGGTAGTGGGATTTTGATGAAAGGAGCCTGATGATTACGATGATGATGATGAATTATTAATATACACGATCACCACTATTAAAACAATGTGTTTAGTGTATGTATAATTATGTCTTAGGAATATTCAAAGGAGTTTTCAAAGGAACAGCTGACGTACAGCGGGCAAAGAAGCAGTAGAGAGCTCAAAATTTTGTGTCTCTCACAACACACAACACAAACGCAATGTGCAATGAGCTAGTAAGTGGGGAAAATATGAAGAGGTATTGTGTGTGAGGTTATGGTGGTGGTGGTAGAGTCTCTTGAAATTGCGCAAGAGTATGTGGCGCCAACTATTGGATTCATTTTGCAACTGTTGATAAAGTAGAATGCTGATTTGTCCGGTTTGAACCTGATTCAATTAATTTAAATGGATTTGACAATATTTTTTTACTGAGGATTTCAATAAAATATTTCATGCTGTGATTTATTTATGTTCTTATTTTCAGGAGTAGATTATTCTTTTGTTAATTAGGATATAGTTCGATATATATTAAGAATTTTGTAGATCTGCATGAAGAACTCAATATTTGTGAATTATTGTCGTATGTTTGTCATTATTGGAGATTTTCTTTGATATATTTATCATATTTTATGAGTACTTGTTTCATATCGTCGAAACCAGAGCGTATGCAGGCATCATCGAGAGTCAACCAAGCAAAATTCTGATGTTCATTAGACAATCTTGCATCACGATCTTTCTTTATAAGCTCTGCCAACCAATAAATAACTTTTTTAGGTTTACCCTTCACTCTATAATTCAATTCTTCTTTAGTATTATGGAATATTTTCAGGTCATCTTGCTTTAATCCAGATTCTTCTTCAGTTTCACGCAGAGCAGTTTGCATATCATTTTCACCTGCATCTACGTGCCCTACCAAACGATAAAAATCACAATGAATATTGTTCATAACCTCAAATTCAGTTATTATAAACTTAGTTTGAGTGTTATTGCTTTATTACCTTTAGGTGGGGTCCAATGATGCTCACCATAAGATGTTTGCATCAGAAGGTATTGAATTGGACCATTGAAACGGCGGAATATTACGAAGCCACAAGCTCGTTCAGCCATTAGGATTAAAATTTTTTTAGCCTCTGTGTTTACTGTATGGACGCTCGCGTCTTACTGATATGGCTCTATGGCATCATATCATGCAATTGAATCAAAGATGACTTCGAGCCTCATGTCTAGCTTCTAAATTGTTTTGATGATTCATAAAATATATAGCACAATATACAGAGAAAAGAAGAAAAAAATTGAACTAGTTATGGTATAAATTATTATATTTGCGCTTATTATATATGACATTCAATCAGTAGTAAATTTCACGATTTTTCCCACCATGAAAGAAGTCCTAGACCATCTTCATTTATCGCTCCCTGCAAAACAATAAAAGAAATTCAGATCTAAATTGATGTTGACGCATACAAAATTCCCAATTAAAATTACGGAACCTTCGAACGAAACTTACACTCAGTACATAAGGAGCAATCACTTGATTATCAGATTTTTCTGTTGCTTCCGAAGTACCAGCTATTGGTGCCGGCCCAGATGGGAGTGTTTCATCAAATTTTTCTTCAGCTACTCTAAATCGAATGGGTTCTTCCAAATCCATAAACAGATCGTGTTTACCATCGCCTGTATCATATTCCCATACCCATAGTTGTTCAGTTTGATCGAATCTCGATGGATCTGGTAGCTTATGGGGCGGTATAATAATATCATCAAAGAAGCCTAACGTAACTGTAATCAGAATAAATCTACAATTGTCAATAATCATTCTGCCAAAATGATTTATCCCTGTTCACAAAGTAACATTAGAAACAATTTGTAAAGAATCCTTTTCCAATGCTTTGGAATATTTGTAAATACTCCTAAACCTAATATTGAGTTACAATCATGAAATAAATACTTTCTGATGCTACTTTTTGATCAGGAATTTTTGTCATTCTTTTAATTCTTCTCTTTACCATGTACACCTTCAGCACTGCAACTGCGAATTTTCCCCACAATAATTTCTTCCATAAAAGGTCTGAACACAATATATCTAAATGTAACTTTCGTATGTGATGAACCATCACCAGGAAAAATATATGACTCTTCAATCTTGGTTATATCATGTAATGCAATGCATAATCCTACATTTAAATATACCTGAAACAATAAACGAATTAATTAATACTTCAATAACTGATCAATACTTGATGTGGAAATTTCGTCTATTCATACAGTGTTTAACCTCAAATCCTATTTGGTCTCTGCAGCTTCATAACTATTTTACAAATTACCTTATTTGCCAGTTTTCTGTTCAATTCATCAGTTATTGCGTCATTTAATTTTTTCTTGAACTTCCACGGTGGTATGCGAACAACGTCTTTGAATTCGGTGAGAACAAACATTGTTTGTTTATGTTGTGATGAGACTACACGTGGAAATGACTTCAATCAGTTCAATCATACATTCTCTTTCAGTGCATACGAGATTTCTGTGATAGAGTTATCGTGAGCCCAGCATAGATTTCGACAATACTGCTTCCTACTGGTTGGGATGATCACTTACAATTCTGGAGTCAGGTCGCCTTGATGATTCATAATTTTCATTAGCTACAGCAACGCCCTAAATGGAACCATCGACAATAAATGAAGATGCAGATGATTTAAACCTGGGAAAATGTCCGACAAAGCCCAGCAACAAAGTGATATAAAGAATCTGTATAGCACTTGGACCTTATTTATTTATAACTGAAAATTAGTAAGAAAATATACTTGAACTTATATACTGTCCATGCGATATTGCAAAGATGAATATCTGCAATCTTATTCATGAATTCGTTTTGAAGATTCAACTCTGAATATTTATCTTACCTCATGTTTATTGTCTAAATAAAATTATATATATATAAGAAATGTCAATCAGTTATATGTACGACTTTATAAGGAATTTCTTGATTAAAAAACAATACGTGTTACCATTTTATTATAAACATTTCTTTTAGTATTTTTTTTGTTTTTCTTATTTTTCAGCTACATTTTGGCTAAATACCGATCACCAGAAAACACTCAGCGAAGCTTTTCATCTATCTATCTACAAAGTTTTGACGTGCGTTTGTGTTTGTTTGTATGTTTGTGTGTGATGTTATGTATATAGATTTAATTTGTTTATCAATGTGTATATCGTCTTTATATATATATATGTATGTTTATATATATATATATATATATATTCATGTACATATATAATGCACACGGGTGACTATATTCGTTTGGAATCGCTGCAGGGGACAACACTAAAGAAACTTAAATTTGTTGAATGTTTTTTCTCATTTTTTTTTGCTTATTTATGTCCTTGACAATCGAACATTTACTTACAAACGTCTATCAGCTCATTGCCAGTTTTTTCTTCGAGTCAACTTTATGATCTCAACAATCATTATTATTAAATTTATAATTAAGTTTAGTGATGTCCAATCAGTCGCGTAAAATTTTCCTTTTTTTTTCCGAATTACTTGTAATTCTCATGGTTTTTATTCAATAAATTTTCCCGTAATATTTTTTTCCATTCTCTCTCATTATCTTAATGCTAAGATAATTGTCACTTATTAGTTAAACGTCATTTAAATGCTAATTAAATGACGATTTGTGTTTTTTTTATACATTACTTTGTTTAAAGCAAGCGAGCGGAGCGTGAGTTTTCTCCTTCTGTTCTTTTTTTTTCATCGTCTCGTGTATGTATAGATTATTATTACAGATACAACTATTCAGCATGTTAGGGAATCCATTCATTACTGCCTATAGAAGGTTCCTCATTTTTATTAAACGCTAACAATAATATATAATTACTATGATTAATTTTATGTATATTTATAATTCTTGTTAATTTCTGTTTTTCATGTTTTCATGTCATTTCTTATAACGACTGCATTTTATATTGACATTTCATAACAGTCGTATCAAATGTAATAATATATTCTTACTCTCAATTGTGTATCCTCATTTTTAGTGAAATAAACGACATTTAGAAACCAAAATTAAGAATTAAAAAAACCTTTTCTTTTCGTAATTAATTATATAATTACTACAATATTGATTCACATTATTGAAAAGTCAGTTTGAATAAAGTTTCATTTTTTCTCTCCAACGAGAAAATAAGTTGAGTTCATGAAAACAGTTCTGTACTTCTAATTTCTACTCTTCATTCTTTGTTCCTGTATTTGTTTTTGTTCAATTATTATCAATATGATGCTCTCGATAATGACGTGATAATTATATCTGTATATTACATGGCCTGTTTCTTTCAATGGGTCAGTGTTTTTAGTGTTATTATTAATAATTGAAAAACGATGGAACTGTACAGATATTTGTTTACATATATAAAGAAAATTAATAAGTCCCATTGCCACCGACATTGAATTTCTTATTTTTGAGTTTTATTCTCTTTCTTTTTGCGTTTCCCCATATTTAATTCGCCTAATATTTATATCGGGTATGTGTAATCTTATTTCATTTTCCTCTCTTCATTATTCTTCCCTTCTTCTTCTTCTTCATTATTATTATTATTACTATTTTCATTATAGTTATTGTTATGTCTTCTGATCAGCGATGGAATAATTTGAAAACAAGACTGCTAACGTCGATACTTAGTTTCTATCAGTCATTTATCGATTTGCAGCAAATGTGTACATCATTTTGAAGTGGTTGTTAGATGTGTTTCAATTTATGCTATGCATATATGCGTATATGTCATTGTGGGTGTGTACACGATGTTATTACATATTTGAAGAATTGCTCAGCGTTGATCGTGGCAAGATTGTGAGCATGAATTAAAAATGAGAAAACAATCTGGACTTTTTATATTGTGTTTCTTTTCCGACTGTCTAAATTTATTCGTCAGTCGCCCAATCTCATTATCTAAACTCGGTGATTTTTTTTCTCCTGTTTTTGTTTAACAAACGATCATATGTTTTTTTATTCTGTTTAGGCAAATGCAAAACGATATTCTCCTTTCGGATGGCGAATTTGATAATTTGCAGGGCATGATTTTATTATTTATCTTTTCCCAAGTTCATTGCGATGTTGTGAAGATGATTTTAATCAATTTAGTACCTTCATTACTTCATTATATACAGAAACATTTTGCAAGCCTTAGTTTGCATATACGATCAAAGTTTTACTCCAAATGAATTCATAGAAATTGGTGATATTGTTGTTGTTCTTCTAATATTTTCCCCTCTTCTATTCTGATGTTAATTTGACTTTGGGGATGGAGGAAGAATGACGACGACAAATAGAATGCAAAAAACATGAAAGAAACAAAAAAATCACAATGCAATGAATCCCGTTTCCGAAAGACGTCTCTGTCCTACGCGAGCAATTGAATTAGTTTTGTCATTCATTACAAGATGAAGAAGAAAACGAAAAAGAAAAACTGCAGAAAAAAATTGTAAATGAATCTATCTATAATTCGATGAATAAAAAAATGTCATTACAATGGAGTTTTAACACATGTGATTGAATTAAGTCCAAAGACAAAATATATTATCATCATTACCTTTTGTATTATTCACAAGAGCGAGAGAGAGAGACAAAGTCGCGAATGATACGTCTCATAACGTTCATTTTCTTTTCTCATTCAAAATTATATTCTTCTTATATCGCGTCAATAATAATACGCTTTGTGGTTTTAATATTATACTGCTATTAACAAATTCCAGATTGCATTTAAAAGAAGAGGAATTCAACGAAACGCAAAATTCATTACTATTATTATTGATATTATCATTATCATTATTATCTTTCATTTGTTTATTTCTGCATCAATTATTATATAAACACACGATTACTTGTTTTTAAAAATATTTCATCCTGATTAGCAATTTGTAAAATCATTTTTTTTTGCCTCAGGATGTGAGAGAATTAAAAAAAAACTATCTATAAATACATGCAGAGATTATTCCGTTCTCATGTTTCGTGGTGCGAAAAAGATGATTTTGTGATGAGGACAATTTTCCATATAATTATTTGTAATTACATTGTTGGTAATGCAAACAAAGATTTACACATTACAAACATTAAAGATAATTATTTGGAATAATTTCCATCGCTGAATTCCCCTTTTTTACAGATATCAATAATAATATTAATAAAAACAATTATTGATTATCAATTAATTCGACTAAATGATTATCATGAGATTAAATTGGCGCAAACATAGTGATCTTGCGATGATCGACGTATGTATGGTATTGTAATCTAATTATTTTAGCTCGACAGATAACAATGATTCTGCAGCGTTTCGCATGGTTTCAAGTTATATTAGAAATGAAAATTGATAGATTAATCTCATTGTCTCTCTTTAATAAACGAAAAAATAGTGGGGCGATTGATAAGAACATTTGTGCCACGTTGAAAAATTTCTTTTTTTCTCTTATTCATTTTAGAATTATCCTGGCAAATTATTTCGACAATGAGGCAATTTTTTTTCTCTTATTGTTCTCATTCATATTCTGTTCATTACATTCATTGTGTGTTTCGATAGTTTGCCTAAGTTTTATTATCATCTTATTCTTTATGCGTTATTCATTACGTGATCAACAGGTACAATAATTATCCCGATGAACGTCATTTGTGGATATTCGAGGGTTTATGTTTTATATCTTAATCTTTTTTGTAGGAGATGAAAATTAACTACACGACTGAATTCATTGACGATTGTTTCTACTTATTTTTTTCTTCTTTTTTCGTCAAGTGAAATAACCTGATGATTTTAGGGACATAGGCGAATGATAGGGGAAGAGGCGGTGGATACAGGATGAAATTCGTATGTGATATTTTTCACCATTTCACTGTTTCATTGAGTTTTGTCATCCATTTGTTGGTTTTTTCAACATTTAATATTCCGTAGAGGATAAATTTGTAAATATGAATGCCGTATAAGTTCTTATAATCTCTGGAGAAATTGATCGAGTCCACGCACTGTTTCTTTTTTTTTTTCTCATCATTTTGGCACACGGGCAGGGACGAATTGGACTGGAGAATAGAAAAAAAAAAAAATCCGTGGGAATGAGATCAAAGTATTCGTTCAATTAACGCGCACTAGTGACCATTTTAAAATCACAGGGGATGTGAAAAAATAAAGAAAAAATTAGCAAAAAAATATGGTTTGAATTGATTTGAAGTTTTGGAAAAATAATACAATCAATCAACACTCTTAATCTTATGTTTCTTTCCCTAGATTCTCTTTTCTTCGGGACGATTTGAGAAAAGAAAATGTTAAATTAAACGAATATTTCGCGTGTGTCCGATTCAGTGTCTGAGTCCCAGACAATATTAAACAGCATCATATCCTCATAATCAATCACTGAGTGATTTTCATCACGAGGGGGTTATGGATTAACTTGTGTTGTGGCTAATGCGCCAGTGGCCGGCAGTCACAGCTTGAGCTCATTAGCTATTTTACTGGCAATATTCTTGAATCCTATTGATGTTCCAAGGATACGTTTGAAGCGTACGCCATTTAATGATAATCGTGGCAGTTTGCATACTTCAATTTCCCATTGTACTTGACTGTCGCTTGCTGCATCGCCATGTGCACACAGAAGAAGAAATCTTTCTCGCTGCTCGTATTGACATTTATTTGCATCCAGCACCTGTGGAAATCATGACATAAATAATTAATCTAACTCTTCAGAAAAATATTTCTGTACGTAATTTTGTACACAATATCAAACTGCGACCAATAAGTTATAGTAAAGAAATTTGACTAATTGAATGGTAATGCCAAAAACCTCTGACGGTTCATGTCTATCGCAATTGGATGAAATGAAGTTACATTAATTATTATTTCATATTCACCTTACGTATTTCCTCCATTATATCATTTGGATCTCGACTGCTTGTGGTTCTCATGCTCCATGTGAAACGTAGACTGCGTGGTTTTACTTGCTCATCATTTGTTGTTGCACCACTGCAACAGAAGAATATCTTGAAGCCCAATGCTATTTTGTATAATCAATAATCGATCATTAGTTATTTTATAATATTTTTCTAGACACTGAATGTTTTCTGTTCAATAGAAAATATTATTTGTTTATCTTTTTAATATTTCGTTCAAGGAAATTTTCATTTGATTCATTCAACAATTATTATAAGATTTTATGGATATTTTTGCATTGATTATCCGATAATATAAAACAAATCTGAGTTTACAGGGTTGGGCGATGCAAAGAAATTCATGCAAGCGCCAATAATGGTTTATTTATTCAAAAAATTGTATTCGGCTGAGGCATATAATAAACTTGCAATAAACATTAAACGTGCAATCAATACATGCACAAATGGAAAGATATAAAAAATGAATTTAAAATTGAAAGCTAAACATTGTCTCCATTGAATTGTCAGAAAGAGTTCCAATATTTTCTTCTGAAACTTTTCCTTATACGCTTTGATACTGCCTTGAGCAAATATTTAAAATTGTGAAGCAATTGATGTGTCTAAATTTTCGAATTTGCGAAATATTGACGAAAGATTAAAAATATTGTGATTAATTAAAAACTATGTTTGTATATGATTATAATTATGAAAAATATTAAATAAAAATAAGTGCGTCGCATAAAGGTATGCAGCAACGTACCTCACTACTGGGTGCTTTGGGGGTACAGATTGGTCCATGGCGCTGAAATAACAAAACAAAGGCAATTGCTAACGGAGACTAAATTGAAATACAATGAAATTGTGTTTGTGTTACCCTATATTTTGCATACGACCATCACCAGCGTGTCATCATTATGAAAATGAATTGTGCAGTCTCGCGATGTCTTTTTATTCGTCTACTCAATATTTAATTGTCCTTAAAAAAAATTAGAATCATTCAAAATATTCGAAATGCACTTGACTAATTCTCGCTTGTCCACCATATAATTAGATATTGAGTAGAATGTATCACGGGACGCTACACAGCACAATGACATTAAATACAATTAATTTCAATTACTTGTTCAACAATCACAAATGTATTTTTAGTATTAATTTATTTATTTATTTATGATTTTTAATTGACAACTATTTCCACTGAAGAGATCACTTTTTTGGATCACTCAAATTCCACCAATGATTTGCATGTCTTACTCTGATAATTATATAGGCTTGTTATAATGAATGAAAAAAATGGAGCAACTCAAATAGTCGCATAGCAAAACAATGATAACATGCAAGCAAAAAAAAAGAAATATATGTATACAATATATCTGACATCTGCAACAATAATTTAAACAAAAAAATGACAATTCTGTTCCTCTTCATTTTCCATCACGACGAATTACATAATATTCATATCAACCAAAAAAAAAAATTCAACATCCCGCTTTCGGTTTCTTCTTTCAAAGGTATCAAGAAATAAATCGATACAACATTTAAGAGACGGTTTTTAAAATATTTATTAATATGAAATTATTACTATTATTGCTCCTTAAAACTATTAAATAATAATCCTATCCTGCTATTAATTGTAGTCTATTTACTGCTCTCCACGTAATGATACCTATATAGATGTCAATTCATTTCTTTTGTCTAATTTTTATTAATAATTTCTTTTAATTATTTTAATGGTATTGTTGTCTCTATTCTTCCTTCAATTCATTTCAAATCAAACTCATTCAACTAATAATAATCATATCATAAGCTTAGATACCAAAATAAAATTCGAATGTGACGAAAAAAAAAATTGCAATTAATAATAATTAAAGTTATAATTAAAAATAGTAACAATTATAATATTCATAGTCATAGTGCTAGTTCTAATAATAATGATGACAATAATAATGATAATAATAATAATAATAATAATAATAATAAAAATTATAATAATGTTAATAATATTTACGAACATTCTAAAGATGCTTGGACGGGCACATAATTGGAGCGCAGCAAACAGTACGTTCAATACAGGCATAATTTTAAAGTTCATATTTATATATCATTAACGTAAATGTTTTTCCTTCTATTCCATTTGTTTATATAAATATATATGTATGTATATATATATAAATAGATACATATATATATATACATATATAGAATATCTCTGTTCTAATTGAACCAATATCTCTTTTTCTCACGCTGTATCTCACTGTGACGCACACCGACTTACCGAATAGCCATGATAATTTCCATTTGCTTATTCATTTGATTATCAATTTTTGTAATAAAGAACAGATGACGCTTGGAACTTTCATTATAATTCGTGCATTTCTTTAAACAATCACAAAACATAACCGAATATTCTATTGGTTTTTTTTGTCTGACACACATGCTATTGATAAATATATGAACAATATGAAGAAGAAAAAATAAAATTTAATGAATAAGATAGAAGATAAAAAAAAATGGAAAATGGGAATGAAGACGATGGCGTAACACACTGAAGATCAGCAACTGCGATTTGTGGGCATGTATTCTAATTTTATATAATCATTTAGTATTGTCAGTGCAACTTTGCAAAGTCATATATAGATTTTCTTCATTATTTTTAAGGCTATTTAATTAATTAGATAATCATTTATAAATGAAATATAATTGGAAGTTGAGGAGTGGAGGAACTAAAATAATTAAGCGAATAATAAAATATTCTTTCATGTTTTGTTTGAAAAATTTTTATCGTCACTCATGTTTTTATTTCATTTTCATTTTTATTTCATTATTTTATATGAGCGATTGATTGATAAATTGAGCATGGAAACAAAGAAGAAAAAAACAAGGACAAAATTTTTTTATAAATTAAT
Source organism: Meteorus colon (assembly GCA_030523085.1). NCBI lineage: Eukaryota > Metazoa > Arthropoda > Insecta > Hymenoptera > Braconidae > Meteorus > Meteorus colon. The sequence goes on along the minus strand of JAPYZH010000189.1, from coordinate 52,273 downwards.
GACACGTACGTTTGCATCTGTTATTATTGTGTTCTCTTTTTTTTTTTGTGTGTTTTAAATGAATTGTATATAAAGCTTTGACTCTGCAAGGCATTTATTCAAGCATGTATATATTTTTACTTCAATTCTCGTCATTCAATATTTTTTCATCTGACTAAAATAATTTGTGTCGGAAATAATATTTTTCTCTTCAGCTTCGTTGAATATTGTGATGAAGTTATGGATGAAAGTTACGAAATTAAATATATCGACAAAGTATAAATAATGCATAATAGTTTTTTTTTTTTGTTTCGTTTATATAATCGAGGAGACAATTATCGTAAGGATATTATCTATCGTAAATCCAATAATATATGTCTATTACAGTCTCTTATTTATATGCAAAAAAGAAATAGAATAAAAGAAAGAAAAAAAAACGCAATTGAACCACGTCAGTGAACGAGAGGAGTCGTTTCTTTTTTTTCTCGTGGTTTTCCGACTGGTTGTTTATGTATAGATATATTCATATATATGATTGTGTAGAAAAAAAAAAATTAAGAGAATCGAAAACAATTGTTGAGATATGGAAAGTTACAGAAAGTATCTTCCCTATATATATTTATATATCAATACATCAATATACGAATGGATTTACATTTTTGCTTTTTTTTCTATTTTCTTTCTTTATTGATAAAATTGTTAAACAAGAGAAAAAAACACAAGACTATTTTTTATTACTTCTATTATGAGAGCTCAACTAATCTCTAGAAATGCATTCTGTAATGGTACGTTGTAAAGGAAGGGAAGAAAAAAAAATGAACAATTGTAATAATAATTATTTGTCTGAGCTAAATTGAATGGAAGCGGAAAAAAAAAAATGACAGGAGAATATCGGGTCACACAGAGAATATTGAGATCACAGTCAACACCTAATGACGCAAAATAGTCTGAACTAATTTTCTGATAGTAAATATACATATATTCATTGATATATATATTTGCATACTCGAGAAAAAGAATTCCCTTATTTAATACTTACAATAAACTCAATTTCGATTATGAATGAATCTTTTTTGCATTTCAATTATGTCCTCTTCATTTTTCATGTTTATTTGTATGAACTTTTCTTTTCGTTTCCTCCATATACGTATATATGTTGAGTATAAAAGAAAAAAAAGAAAAGATTCTTTCATTGCGATTATCGAGTATTAATTTCGTTATTACTTAACAATCTGCCAAAGAGATTTAAATAAATGATCAATTGGCTCAATTAATTTTTTTTTACATGTACAAATCAAAATGTCCCCAACGTGTGAATAATTGAATTGTCTATCATTAAGAAAATAGTATTTTGTTTAAGTTTACAATTACTTCTTCTCATTTCTTTTGAAATATTTTTTCATTTTCTCATTTTTCGTTGTGAAGAGCGTATCTTTCATTGTCTTTTTCTTTCTCATGTATCGTTTAGTTTCTGGATTATGCAGCAGTAATTATTTTTTTTGTTTGCGTTTTGGTTTTATTGGCATAAATGTTTTTGCCGATGCTGTGAGTGAGAGATAGAGATAGAGAACCCGCCAGTATGTTCACAGCTCGCTCTCGTTTCGTGCGTGGTAGAAACAAGGCGAGACGATCGCCTTTTCACTTAGAAAACCTGTCAATGCACGGGACCATTATAACAACAATCCGACTAATTGTTTTCCTTTATAAACATATAATTTATCATTGTTTTGTTTGTTTTTTGTTCGCTGACACGTAATTTCTAGATTAATCGTGACCGAACAAAAAATAAATAAACACGAGACAATTAATAATATCATAAATTTTTGTCGCTGGCGATGTCGTTTTCTATCTGCTAATATCAATTAATCTGAATGTTTTATTTCTTCACAAGTGATTATTTTCATCGCCAATTTAATTTAAACTAACAAATAGTCAGAAATTAAGCAGAGGCGTTTTGACTGATGATTGTTGCTCAATATATCTACATATGACTGAAGCAAAGGGATTGAAAGAACTTTTAATTGTTGGATTTTGTAATTGAAATTTTGTTTTCATGAAATACTTTGGTGTTGTTTTTTTTCCCTCATAATTTAAATAATATACTGGGTTTTTTTTTCGAACAACAATGTGGACATTTATAAAAATATGAACATTATCGAAATTTTTATAAATTTGTGTATTAAAATGGTCGGGTAATGGATTGAAAATGTGTGCAAAATTTACAAGCGAATAATCATGAAATGGGAAGGCACAATTTTCTCATTCTGTGCTATAAATATTTTTTCTTCTCATTTGTGTGTAATGTGTAAGGCGATTTTTTTTGCTGGTCAAAATTATCGACAACAAACATCCAACGTCGATTATGCCGACGTGGAAGACATTCATTTCACTTCATTAGTAATTCATTATTGATTTGGTATTTTTTTGTTTTTTCCTTTTTGACTCTGAATAATCTGCCTATCTTAATCGTTTATAATTGCATCGAGTTCATTTCTACTAAATTCTTTCTCTATATGTATAAAATACATATAAATAAATTTTAAAATGTTTCAAGACGATTTTGTTATTCGCTTTTATCTGTTTTGTTATGTAATTTTTGAATAATTATTAAACGATAAACATACAAAGTTCATAATAAAAATGTCTCTACTCTCACAACTTCGTGCACCACAGAATAACGGAGTCAAAAGTTAAATTGGATTTCGTTTCTTTTTTCATAATTCATTTTCAATTTTAATATCCATTGTAATTGATGAGAAATTAAAACCAAAGATTTCGTTTTTCTTTCTTTTTATCTTTCATTATTTCGCTCCTATTTGCATCACATTTCTTTGTCCATTGAGCTTCAATCGTCAACACAGTTACATAAATATATTCATTTTGTTTGCACCCTCGTAGCAATTAAACTTGGAATATGCGGATAAATCTCTCAGGACGTGCGCTGATCTAGTGGTTTTTTTCTTTGTCATTCTATATTGAAAAATGTTTAGTTTTTCACATCACGTCGATCTAAATTGGACATACTCGCGTGTGTTTTTGTTATTACAGTTCCATATTATTTTTTTTTCTAATGGCCATTCAAGAGGCCACATCAATGAACTTGAGAGTCGTGAGTGTGTGACGTAGCCAATTCTCTACTTGGTTCAAGTCCTGAAGCACAGAATTTACCGATATCATTAACTTTTTGATATATATTCGAAAATTAATTTTAATGATGCATCAATGGCTATGCAAAAAAAAAAACGACAAAACAATAATCTATCCCGTTCTATTTGTTTATTTATTTCATTTTATCTATTTTTCTTTTTCACATTATTGTAAACAAACAAATAAATCTGTACTATTTCCGACACGATGAGTACAGTGACCATTTCATGAAAGACCAATTTTTTTTCATTTTTCTTTTTTTCCTTTCGCTCTTTGACTTCTCTCTAAAATTAATATTTAACATTTCCTCCATTCTCAATAATTTTCTTTTCTATTTTTTTTTTGTTTCTTCACACGATGGCACATTGAGATAAAATTATCCCCATTATTCTGTGGTATCACATCAGTTAAATCGAGCATTTTAACGTTTATATGATTGTATGTGTTTTTTATTTATTCATTTTCATATATATGCAAATATTCACCTATACGTGTGAGTCTCTGAATGGGAGGGAGGGCAAGTATTGAAACATGCCAGCACCACATTATTAAATAATGCAATAATAAAGGCTAAGTTTCAAGACAAGAATCGTCAATAAAAAGTTATTTCAAGAATACGCCTCGCTACAATTCATGTCATTAGAAGAAAGAAAAAAAAAATAAATAAATAAATAAATAGACAAAATGACAGAAAAATAAATTTGAAGAAATGGAAAAAAGGGATGCACAATGAATATGCGAGATGAACAGACTTTTATTCTATCCCATTTCTTTCATTTCATTTATCACTTTCTCATTCCCCTCCATTTTCGAGCAGTCGTTGCGAAAATTTCGATAGCCATTCCGACAAATATATCCGTAAACAAACAAAAAATAAACAAAAAGAAAAAAAATATATATATCGACCACCAATCCCTACCACCTAACCTAAATTCATTTACTGCGACACAAATAATTTCCCTGGCAAATTTTTCTTTATCAAATCCTCAAAAATTCCCTCTCTCATAAACCAAAATGGCCATTATAGTAAGAAAAAAAAAAAATATCAACATCAAGAACACTAACAATATGAACGAATGAATAATGAAAACAATTTGAACAAACTATTTGAATTCAAATAGAATTGGATGAAACAAGAATTAACATATGCCGGACCAAGCAGGTTTTATATAATTTTATATTCTCATAATGGGGAACGAACAAGAACATATATATATGTATTATACATATAAAATCTATTATACATAAATACATAAATATATGTAACAACCGTGCTCGTGAACGTTCGACAATAAATAATTGAAAATAAAGTGAAAAAATAAGCTACGTTCATATATATAAACATATATAATATACGTATATATATATATAATAAATACATATATATATACATAATATATATATATAGCTTTCACTGATAATGGTCGCTGCTCATCGGATTACTCATGAAACAAATTTATTATCTCTCTTTTTCGCTTTCTTTATCATCAATGTATCTCTTTATCCATAACAGGATGTCGCAGAATAAAAAAAAATAGACAAAAAGTTTTTGGAAACATCGTGAAAAAAAAATCATATATATAATATATATGTAAAAAAATATACATAGTCATTGTGCATCCTTAAAAACAAAAACATCAAATGGCATGCCAACAACCACAGATACAATAATTCTTCGGATTTATTTTTCATTGCGAGTATAATTTATCAAATAAGTTTTATTAGTTACAAACGCTATTAATTGTTCTTCACGCATTTTAACAAATATAATAATGAGGTTAATTTTCATTCTGATAATTAAACAAAGCATTATTCATTGATGCTTAATTAGTAATAATTATTTCATAATGATGTTAGTATTGTATATTGAATTCAGCCAATGAAAATACAATAAAAATGAACAGAAATTATTTATAAACCGAAAGCGTTTGTAGATAAATATTAAATTAATTAGATAAATTCTCGAGGAAATCCGATATAAGAATTATAGTATTTTTTTTTTGTTCTAACAAGGGGAAGGGTGATGTAAATGATTCACTACCACATGCCAGTAATATATATATATATAGACATAAAAATACACATATATTTATATATACTTATATATATATATATATATGTATATCAAAGTGGCTATTTTTGTTTTGAATTAATTCTAACTAAATTTTAATATAATGACAATTAATAACTCACCGTTTGGAGAACCTCGAGGATAATTTTGAGAAGAACGATGGCCTCGCCGCCAATGGACTTATCGCACTCGTATCCTGTGTATGAGTATGTCCCTAAAATATTTGTTTTTACTCATTTTATATACTAGCAAAAAAAAATAGAAAAAAAAATTCCATCTATTGTTTATTCTCATTTGTTAATTAACTGTACTTTTACGAACCTGATTATGGTTTCGCTGTGCTCGATTTTGACCAGAATGGAACGTGCTACGACTGGGTACATTCCTGGGAAATGCTGGCGTTGTCGGTGTGGCCAATCTGCTGCTTGGCGACACTCCCAAACTATTGAATGAATAAAACAGAAAATTTAAATCATATGCACTTTTGTTGATGAAAATAAAATTAAAAAAATATTTAGGACAAAGACTCCATATCTTCTGTTTGCCTATGGCACATCTATTTAATTTTGTATACAAGTATTTTATTATTTACATAAGAAATCAAAAAAAAAAAAGAGATAAGAGTAAATAAACAAATAAAACTATTTCTTGGAGAGAAAGTGTCACAAATTTATATTGAATTACAATACGAAATATTTCATCTTTAATAAATGTTTTTAAAATCATTTTTCAATTTTTGTTTGTTAACGCCAATGAATGAAAAACTTTGGCCGAAGCTCAGTAGATTGAAATAATTATTCTCAAAAGCACCCATGCTTTTTATTAATCTAATAAAGTGATTTATTAATATTGGAAAATGAAGATGATGAAGTATTGATGATAATTAATTGTTAATTATTGATGAGAATATGTCGCAAAAGCTAACAGTGATGTGACATGAAAAATGAATGGCATAATAACAAAAGAAATAAGATGAAATAAAAAAAAAATGGGATAAATAATTAAATGATTGAAACATGCACCAACTAAATGTGTTTCTATGCAAATAGATATACATATTATGATGATGATATTATGACCAGAAACAATCCTAGAGTTCCTACGTGAAATTAGTTTACAGTTTTATCAAGTGTAGTTTCCTTTTTTCATTTCTTCTTCAAATCGAAACTAATTTTGCAGACTTTTCAAATAAGCCCTAAGGAAATGTAAAAAAAAAGTACACGAAAGAATAAATTGTCCTGCAAAAACTCTCAAGTATACAGCAATTGCGAACAACTTCGAATATACGTGGTACACGCAAAGATTCCCCAAGAGAGTTAGTGGCCGAAGAAATATATAAGATAATTTTCATTGAAAAGAGAAAAAATATTTATATATATATTCTAATAAAAAAAAAACAGGATATAAAAGTAGAATTACAAACGAAATTTACCACGATGATATTTATATAAACGAACACCAGAAAAGAAACATCAGGGTCTTGGGTGGTCGACGTTTTGGTGGTGATGCCGATTTGATAAGTACAAAGTACAAAAAAAAATTAAAAAAAAAAAAGGTTAAGGAATTAACGAATTCGGGAATGAGCTTGTACCTCTGCCTAAGAGGATCAGCTGTTGCTAGTAAGGAGTTGTGAACGTTCCGTGGTTGATTATCCAGTAGAGAGTGGTCACTTGGGGGGACACCACTTGAGGATCGGTGACTTGCACTGATGCTGGCTGACTTGATATGACCCCGTGTCGGCCTAGTGCCCTCGGTCAAGCTGTGCACAAAACTAATTCAGTGTCCCATTCCCCAAATAATCTTCAATTTTTCTTCCATCCCTACTTTGATTCTCCGTATTTACAATACACACGCGAATATATTTAACGTGTGTTATACGCGTAAATGGTGTATATTACAGGAATGATAAATAACTAACAGCATGAAAAAATTATTCAATGTGCACGATAGATGGAGGATGGAATTTAATTTATGCTCTATTTCCTTCATTCTAATGTCAAATATATTATTATGAGATCAATGATCAGAGGAGAGCGAGTTTTCATAGAACTAATATTTTTTTTGTCTCGTCTTCTTTCTTTTTTTTATTGTGAATTAACGATTAATGATATGTTTTTGGCAGGCAGCAGCCAACATGCTTGTGAACATATGCAACATATAAATAATCTCACTGAGTTTCGTTCATATCACTCTGTCATCGATTTTATATACATGTACACTTTCTTACCCCTCAGTAATTAAAAATATATATATACATTATATATATATTAATGTATGAGTACATCTAGGTATTACATTCTAATTTATTCCGCGCAATATTATTCTAATTAACTAACAGTTCTTAATAGATTAAATTCTATTTGCAACTTTATATCTTTCAACAATGAATTCTTTTTTTTTATCGTACTATGATAATATATTACGAGTTGTTTCAAATTAATCATGCATTTTTGTTTTGTTTTATTATCTTTACATTGGACAATGAACAATGAACAAATTGTGAAGAGTGTAATTGGCGTAATATGAGTTGGTGATAGTGATTTTAGTCATATGATTTAAAAAGTGTTGATCAAGATCAAGAAATAAATACCTGGGTACGTCGTTAGTTTTTTCTGTGGATGACGATGATGTTTTAGCTTGATCATACGAAATTGTACTGCGTCGACCAACGGAACCTGGGGCAGGGGAGGTAAGGGGTCGAACACCACCTACCCCAGTATTAATTGTATTGCTTTTTCCAACTCTTCCTCTGCCACCGGGACTCGTACCGACGCCTAGAATGAACATTTTCACTGCAAGCCTCATTAGATGTGGTTCAACACAAAACAAACCAACGTATACGTCAAAAAAAAAAATAATAAATAAATAAATAAACAAAAAAAGAATTGATAATACTATAGGAACGTAAAATTGGGAGCAAAATTGAAAGCTTCAATTCCAATTATTTGGATATTTTGGCTCTTATTCCATCACAGTTTTCATCTCTTTCAATTTTCACTGTGCACAGTATTTCAAAATTTTTTTCAACTCCATGTTCTGATTGATAAACTTATTTGGTAACAATTAATCTCGTTTTAATGACTTTGGTGAATGAACAATGGATCACTATTATATGAAAATATTTAGTCAGTTGAATGCATTTCTATTATTCAGGTAGAATTGGATGACACACGATTCCTAAATATGCTTTTTAATTACTTTTTCACAGCAGGCAGTAAAAAAACTACATAGAGACTGCAAATGAATAATTTTTTTTCATTCAACAATGAGAAAAACTGTATTAAAACGTGATCGGTAGGAATAAACGAATGTTTTTGTGTGGAAAAATTCCCATGAATGAATAGAATAAATGGCCTCGCACTTTTCGACAGAAAACAAATTGCTGACAATACAGAAGCAACACATATTTTCTTCCTCGATCGTTCAATCTCTTTCATACATTTTCACAGAAGATAATATCATAAATCGAACCGTACTTTTTGACTCCAAAATGAAATAAAAAAATAAAATAAAATAAAATGAATGTTTGATCTCTCGCAATAATGAGCTGAGAGCAAATAAACTCACTGGTATCGAGCTGCCCCGGGCTATTTTTTGGCGCTGATGATCGTGTTGATGATACACGTGCACTGTTCTCTTTAATTGTCGCAGCATCAACGGTATTTTGTCTTTTGAAATTACTACCACCGCTGGTTGCTGTTGTTCCACCGGTAACAGCTGGCGCATGATTGTGATTCGTTGCATTACCTGGACTTGGTGCTCCGCCTATCAATCAATAACCGCGATAGTACCCAACACGCAATAGTGTCACTTATTCACAATCTTATGTTAGAAAAATAAATAGTTAGCAATGATAATAATATTCGCTTTGTATAAGAATAAATATTTTCCTTCTTCTGTTCCCATTCATTCATTCTTCAATTAATTTACCATTTAATTCATCATATGAAGGCAAATTATATGGAATGTCTTTTTTTCTTTTTGTTTGTGAATGAAAATATTATGAAGTATTAACGGAGAGATTAAACAATGCATTATGCAGAATAATTAATATTTTAGTCGGTTGCAAAGGACTTACGAAGAGTTTCACCACCAGAGGAAGCACGTCTACTAGGTTTAGCATTGCTTGCAGAAATACTCCGATGTACACCTCTATGTGATGGACTTTGTACAGTTCCTCCAGTACCACCGCCACTGCCACTGCCACCACCTGAACCAACTTGTGGCGGAATGTTACGCAGTGACAACGAGCTGCCAGATCTCGAGCCATCACTTTCAGGCTGAAGGAATCAAAGAATAAAATTCAGTTAACAGGAAAAAGGCATTGAAATTCTATTGAACTTTATGAATGGTCAAATAAAGATCATCATTTTTTCATTTGTACTCACATCGGTAGTTTTGCGACCAAGCAGTAGATACGTAGCAAATACGTCGTCATACTTGGCCTGACCCAAAGAATCCTCAATTTCACTTCGTGTGTAACCCAAAATGGCGAGGGCCTCTGTGAATAGATAAGAACAAAGCGCAAGAGGCATAGTCAAATTCAGTTAAAACAATTGGTCAGTATATATATTCATTTCTAATTTTCACTTTTAATTTTTTTCACTATTTTTTATTAGACTTAAATATTGCTCAGTGATATTCCATTACAAAATCTACCAACATCAACATGCAGCACATTTAAAACGGATGTACCAGAATCATTTAATCATGTTATATTATTGATTTTCTCGTCATCAAGCCAAATTATTATTTGCTCACATTAGCAAGTATGTAATTATAATTGCGTATCAATATAATATAAAATTAAATCAATTCAATCTGGTGCATCCAAAATTTATTTACTTTTTTTTTCAGCTACATCAATGGTGCGTTTAAAAAAAAGAAAAAAAAAGTAAATGAGTGACACAACTTGCAAATTAAATAGGTAGGAAGTGTTATGTACATACTGGCAGACTCACCTATCCTCTTGTGGTCCTTGTAATCGGGTTCAGGTTCTAAGTACGGTTTTAATTCGTCATCCTCATAGCCCATATTCATCCATTTATCCTTCATTATGTTCTGTTTAAATTGAAACAAAAAAAAAGAGAGCAACTATTAATTGTTGAATGTGAACTCACGAAATATTTTCATTAAATGCTTTTGCTAATAAAGCAGATCAGGTAGAAAAATATTACACCCGAACCTTATCACCACGTACCTCTAATGAGGCCCGCTTTGTTGGATTGAGCACCAAAAATTTCTTCAATAAATTTTCACAATCAGTTGACATATAAAATGGAATTCGATATTTGCCACGCAATACTCTTTCCCTTAATTCTCTTAACGTTGAACCGTCAAATGGCAGTGAGCCAGATACTAATGTATAGAGAATAACACCAAGCGACCAAACATCCACTTCAGGTCCGTCGTATTTTTTACCTGAAAAATCGAATTGTACAATGAATAAATTATTCTAATTGAATAAATTGTCAAGAAATATCATATGAAAACGTGAATAATTTTTACCTTGGAATAATTCGGGCGCCGCATAAGGTGGCGAGCCACAAAATGTGTCTAATTTATTTCCTGGTGTAAATTCATTACTGAATCCAAAATCAGCAATTTTGATATTCATTTCACTGTCTAATAGAAGATTCTCAGCTTTTAAATCCCTATGTATTATTTTTTTTTGATGGCAGTACTGCACAGCCGAGACAATTTGCCTGAATTTAGCTCTTGCCTCTTTTTCTTTCATTCTACCATGCAATACCAAGTAATCAAATACTTCACCACCACTTGCATATTCCATTACCAGGTACAACGTCTTTTCCGTTTCAATTACTTGAAATAATTTCACTATATTCGGATGATCGAGCATCTTCATTATCCTCACTTCACGGAAGAGCTGGAGTGCGTGAACACAAGAAAAAAAAAAAGGAAAACGGAAACAAACCATTAAATTTACAATTGAATAATCGTAACACATATCGCTACTAATCATTAGATGAAAAATTTACGAGTGAAAATTAAATTTCATTGTACAATTTAAATTCAATTAACTCAAATGCTCATTTAAAAAGTTTAATATAATAATAATACCTTTTGAAGACTGCCTGGATTTAGTTGAGTCTTGTCAATGATCTTTATAGCCACCTCTTTTCCGGTCGGTACATGCTTGGCAAGTTTAACTTTAGCAAAGTTTCCCTTGCCAATTGTTTTCAATAGTTTGTATTTGCCAATGTGTGGTTCTTCGGAAGTTCGGCTTCTTGATGAAAACCGACTCCCGCTGCTCGACACTCCCACGCCATCTGTCTAAATAAACGAAAGAAAAAAAAGTTAAATTAATAATTTTGTATTAGACATCCAAAAGAGGAACACAAATAAGAAAATTACGTGCATCAGTATAAATTATTCTATAGGTGGACACGTCATCATTGCATTGTAACGTAAAATTGGAATGAAATTGTAATAAATTTGGCGGGCGTTTAAATTCGTAGAAACATTGCAAATAATTCAATAATCTCATATACAACTGTCATGAGAAAGAAAATATACTCAACAGTTTATTTTTCATCATTGAAGTTGTTTATACGTAGACATTAAATCCATTGAGTAATGGAAGAGTATACGCTCTTAATGCTATTGAGTAACCACACGGAACGCATTGTTAATAGAATTAATTGAGGTTCGTTTAAACTCGGGCAACTTGAGAGGATTGCCAACAGTTTTTGTTTACATATATTTATTACCATCCTTCTATTATTTTTTTCTTTCTAATGGAATGCAACAACATTGTGAGCATGTGTCAAGGTTATTTATGAAACATGCAATATGATGAACTGATATTCATTTATGAGAGTAAACGATGCTGTTGTTTTGAGCATCATCAATTTCAAACATACAAAAATAACAATTTCATTTTGTTTTCCATTTTTTTATTACCCTGAGTAAACCGCGTCCGACCATCTTGCAAGAGGTCACAGCGGCGACCTTAGATGCTGCCAGTTTAATTTCCAATTAATTTCCCTGTTGGTGTAAAAAATTTCACCACCCACTAACCCCGTTGTTTTGTCATTGAAAATAAAATTAATTTATTGCTTTGAAATTTTTTTTTGATTTTGCTCTGTTCTTTCAATCACGTTTATGTGAGAATAACATGCAGAGTGATAAATTCAAACTTTCTTTTCTTCGTTTTCTCCTTTTCCACTTTTTTTTTTTCTCATAGAAGTGAAAAGTCAATAAAACATCGTCACGAAGGATCCATTAATTGAGCGAGACGAGTCACTTGAGCAACACGTCTCCAGGACATTGTATGAAGAGGTGAACAGGCGAGAAATTAATCAGTCTACTCAATCTGTCGTTGTGTGTTGCATCACATCTCACACGCGGATTTATCAGCCACAAATTTATTAGGTTAATAAATCTATTCGACACATTGGTCTCGACAATATTTCGTATATAACAGATGGCTATAAAATCATCCCAAGTTGATTATAATAATAACAATAATGCGAAATACGAATACGTTCAAGATGGAATTTAATCAGTCGTGATGAAGACTTTAATTGAGTTCACATAGTCGCTTGACAACAACCAACTGGTCGGATAAAATTGCACAAAGTCCTATCACCATTCCACCATAAAACCACAATCCACACACGAAATTTCGAATTGATTCGCGACATCAACACATTCATCCAAGTCATAATAAATAATGTATCAATGTTTCTTGAAGGCTCAACACATCAAGATCAATGACCCTCCCCACATTTATCGCCTTATCACTACCTTAACAATAAATTGAAAGACAATTTGAATTTCATCAATGGAAATATTGAACAAAATTATTCTCAACACATTATTAATTCATCATCACTTCATTTCATATATGCAATTCAATACGCCAATATAATGACAAAGAACGAAATTTTCTTTCCACTAACACCAAGAGAAAACAAACACATGATTGGATTAAAATCCAAATAAAACAAAACGTACTAATTCGTTCACATTGAAAAAGAATAAAATGAAATCAGTTCAACACTAATTTGTATCATCAACTTCTTTTTTTTGCACACCACCCCTACAAAATTCAATACTCGTACATATGTGAGTGGCACTAATTTCTTTTCGGTTTCCAAGCCAGAGACAACGACGATACCGACGAGAAACACGACTGTGTATCACTCGCGCGCGCTCAGCCCAAGGGATGAAAAGGGAGAATCAATACATGACGCCACTCCCGCCACCATGGCGAACTGGTGCGCGAACCACTACCACCTAAACCCACCCACCTATTCCATCCACCCTCAATCTCACTACTACCCTTTTGCGGCTGTCCGTTTGCCCTCTAACAAAAACGCATGCGCACATTTCAATACACCCCTTCTCAACTCAGTATAGATAACAACGATAGCCTCCTTATTAACATCATACAACCAGGACCAAGTTCCATCAGTACCAGCAACGATAATTTGGCTGTGGGCCAGTGCATTCGCATGCTGGAACTTTGACATTTGGTCAGCTGTTTCAATTATCAGACTAACCCAGTGAATATAATTTCCTAGTCGTCAATTCTCTATGTATCGCATTCACATCAATCAGGAGCACTTCAGTGACCCATCAGCACAGTGAATGAATAAAAAAATAACAATGATAAAATTGAAAGGATTCAAATAAAATGGATAGAGAAAATGATATCATTCAATATCCTCGTTGTCGATAGCAATTGATGGTAGATGTTTTTGTTTGTTTGTGTTATCTATTAATACCTTCTTGTGACTCGAGCCATGCATGGCTCTCTGCATGATGTCTGTAAGCGGTCTGAGTGGTCCATCAACACGATGATGACCTCCGCCATCATCTTTCTTAGTAATAACCGGCTTGACAGCAGTTGTACGTATTAGTTGCTGTTGGGCCCGTGATTGGACTCTCAATGGCATTTCCATGTCCTGACAACGTCTTGTGTCCGATGATGTTCTTGATAATTTAACTGGTGGCCTTTTTAATGCTGCTGTTCCAGTTGAATTTCTTGTAGCCTCACCTCGTTGTAACATCGACGCCCTTTTGATTCATTTGTTTTGTTTTTTATTTATCCATGGAATACATTTATAGTATTCAATTTTTGGCAATTATCATGTTGTTCATGAATTATTTTCTTATTCTCTTTTGACTTTAATGAATATCAATTGATAAAAGAGATAAAAAAACAATACACGAAATAAACAAAAATATATAATGATTAATTTACCCCTCGGCTTCATCGTCGGTGACGTTGTTCAACAGGTCCTCATGCTCTCGGTAACGCAGCTGTATCTCTGGCTCCAAGTCTGTATTACTATCGCGCAACTTTGGTTGCGCCGCTATCGTACCCATTTCAATTGCTTTGACTTGTCGTTCCAGCTGATCCAACATATCGGTACTTTTCCCTGTTTGTATACAATTTTTATTCTGCAATATTGCATTTAATGCAACTGGATTTTCATTATCACCAATATTATTATCAACATCATCAATATTCATGGATTCATCTGTTGATGGCACAGCTTGTACAATACTTGAACGTTCAAATGCTTTGAATTTTCGTGCCATTTCTTCATCAAGTAAATTTTTTCCTTGTTGAATTGATTGTGCCGGTCGCTTTGATGGTGGTTGCGGTGCCGCATAACTCTTAATACTCCTCATTGGTGTATTTGTTGTACGTTTTTCAACAACACGTAATCCACGATCACCTTCAATTAATTCCCATTGCTTGAGATTTTCATGAGCTGGCGATGCGGCTCGTTCTTTTTCTTGAATACCATGTTCGTGACTTGCACGTGTGCCAAGTGTTAAAAGAGCTTTTCTTGTTGGACCAATGGAATTACGACCCAATTGAACTCGCCCAATCACATCATTATCACGATCAGCCATGATAATTCCTTTCCAATAAACTATTTGTTGTTTATTCAAATAACTGGACCATCCAGCAAGTGATGAAATATTCTCCTTTTATTCCTTCCTTTTCCTTTCTTCGTTGTTTATGATTCACCTTTATGACGTAGCTTCTTTACCTCACTTTCCACGCAGATGTTCAGTCCATAAGGTTGTGTGGACTCTGTTGAAAAGGAACACACAAATAAAGAATGTTGTCCACTTATCAACGTCACTTGAACACAATTACCAAGGCACCAGACAATTATTATTTGTCGACAATGCAAACACGATTCCCCCTTTTAATTAAAAATATATACATGTAAATATGTATTTTTTTGGCGCTTATTTTTTTTTTCTAGCACCAAAATGTCTTTATAACTATCCATATACGTAGATGATGAATACCGGAAGGCAGCATTTAAATAAGCAAGCTCAACGACAAAGCAATAGATACAACTCACCCACCAATAATTATAATAATAATTAAAGAAAAAAAAGCCACAACACTTTTTCCAAGTTGAATTGATACAAAAATACAAGTAGATGTGTATTATATAAGAAATATAATAAGCGTAGTAGAGAAAAAAAATAAAGTTTGGCGCTCGTGTAGGATGTTTTGGCCTTGTTCAATAAACTTCTGTTATCTTTGTTGAATCAAGCGAGAGTGCTTTTCAACATTATTACTACGAATAATCAACGAATGATATATATATATATACATTCAAGGCTGAAGAATGATATATTCCGTTATCATATTCAAGAAACCGAAGAATGAACCCAAGAGACAAATGGTCGCTTACAATTTTCTATTATTATTATTATGTATTTTTCTTTCGTAATTTCTCAATAACTTTCAATAATCACGCAGTTGAACTTGATAATTTATATTATAGCAAATATTGTGAATGACTTGTAGCATTTAATTCACTTATCAATATTAATTAAGTGATGTTAAACAAAAATAAAGGAAAAAATAATTTAATTTTAATTCCAAATGTGATGTGATAGCGCGACTCGGCATCAACAAGACTAAAAGCTAACAGATGAAACGTTGACGAGAGTATTTTCAATTCCTTTCCTCATATACATAGTCGTTGAATAAGCGGCGCGGACCGCGCGCGATAGTCAAGCTTCGTTGTACCGATTCTTCTTATCAGCGTCAGCTGCTGATAAGCCGATAGTCAATACTTATAATTTTTTTTTCTTCTTTCATTTATTTTTATTTCACGCGATGCTTCAATATAGTCATCTGAGAAGATCACAAGTATATTTATGCGCCGTCATGAAGTTATAAATAATAAGATTGAAAAGAATGAAAAAGTGAATGAAGATAAAGCAGAGACAAAATGGAATAAATATTGTTGTGCAAAAAATAAAAGAAAAATAAATGAAAAAAATCATTGGTCAGGTATTTATTTGTGTTGTGTTTAATGATTTACTGCACAATGTCACGCGAAGTTACGTCAATGTATAGATATAAATCCAACAGGAAGAGAAAAAATTTTTTTAAAAAAGAATTTCCAAGGGCAATTGTACTTTTATTACTTTTTCTTCCATCTCCATCAGTGTCTTTGAAATATTTTAAGAATAAAGAATTTTAATCTACAAGTACAATTATTTAACAATAATTATCAATTAAACAACAAGAGAATTGTGCGAGTTTAATTTTCGATATAGACAAGAAAATAATTTGTAGATATGAATGTAAATACAGAAGAAAAAAAAAAGATTCTTATTCATCTTCAAGACGAACAACCAATCGAATATAAATTCAACTCAATAACGAATTTCCAAAGCTCTAGAAATTCAATTGTTGCTCCTATCATAAATAATATCGTTGCACGTCTAATACCATTTAAGTCCTCATCCCAAAGTATACAGAAAATTTCCGAATAAAAACAAAACAAAGCTTCCCAACTGTCTATTCTCCATTTTCATCAAATTAATAATCTACCAAACAATCCACAGTCAATAAATTCAATCTCATTTTCAATTTCATAATTAGAAGTAAATTTTCTTTCTAAATATTTCATTCTCCAGACAATCCAAATATATATATATATATATAAAATAATGTAAGTACTTGGTCGTCCCTATCTAGTGCACACCGTACATCCGGTCAGTTTGTCTTTCTGTGAGCTCTCGATCGTCGACACAAAGTCTACAGACACATTGTGAAGAAAAGACAAGAAAAGAAAAGAGAATAAGAGCGTGAAAAATAAAAAGAGAAATAAAAGAATAAGCAAAAGAGAGAGAATGAATGAGCGGGAGAGATAAAAAAAAACCGAATAAGAGACAGAAAAGACGGAAGAGTAGGAAAGGGAGCGGTGAGACCAAGTAGAATTATGCGTGAGTCACGATTGAGGATTCACGAGTGTCGGCTTCGGTTGGATTGCGTGGTAGGTTGATCCAACCGATATGCAAGATGATGGTCAAGAAAGAACAAGAACACATACATATATACGTACATTTACATGTATATATAAAAATGTACATATCGGATATGACTCATATTACGGTACATGACCACATCGACAGAAGAAAAATGAATAAATAAAATTGAAATCGTCATAAAAGTGAGTTTAATTCAGTCTTTCCTTTTCTTTTTCTCTTTTTTCCTTCAAAGTCTCAATGACGTGACACTGATGGAGATTGAGAGAATGAGAAAGTGTAAGAAGAACAGTATGTGAAGATCGTGTTGCAAATGTGCTTTGTGAGCATTGTTCCGACACTATTCGAAAGAGAAGCAAAAAAAAAAAATACTCAATCAAGAAGAAAAAGTGAACGAAAAAAGAACTGAACTAAAAATTGCTGAGGCGTTCAACCTTTTACACTGTGTTGTTACCAAGCTCACAACCAACATTGTACAATAAATTTAATAACTAACGTAAATACATTTATTGCGCATGCACATCTACCATAATTTCTTTCTCAATTTTCAGTCACAATTTCATTAATCATTTTCTCCACATCACAATATCACTCAAAGAAGAAAGAAAAAAAATTATTACAACACTGTAACATAGAGCGCAATTTTCGTAATTCAATTTAAATAATCAATAATTAATAATCACTGTTAATATAAAATATTCTCTCTCTCATATCTACCATCGCTCGCGGCGTTAAAATTTTTGTTCATGTTGTTACACGAATGAACACACGCGCCTCACTGCCTCGTCCGTCAACATGCAATACGCTTAGAAAGTCTGAAACCTATACAGGTACAGGTAGACACACACATTTATATATATATATATGTGTGTAAATACTTCTTGTACAACTACTAACACTAACTACTAGAACTAATACTTCAAAGACTGTCTCTTCTCTCCTGCGTTTTACAATCGCAACACGTCAAACAACTCGCTCGAACGCCCACGCTTCCTCTTGGATAAAAATGAAAGTTTGAAACAACTGTATCTCCGTTTAGTTTTACCGCGAAACAAGAGATTGGAATGAGATATATATGTATAATCATACCGGTGTAAAAGAGTTGAGTCTCCTCTCTACATTAACACACGACCAATGGTCGTCGTCAGCACTGTTGCTCTTGATATACATATAAATACATTTAGATACGAAAAATTTACAGACTTGACGTGGTTCCGCATCGAAGATCACTTTAATTCAACAATCAAGGAAATTTATTCAACTTCCGCATGAAGAAACAAAAAAAAAAGAAAAAAGATTCATGAACAATTTAAATTAAAATGATGAATCTGATATTTCAGTTGATTTCCTCACAGTGGATCTATCATTCCATTTTTTTCACATAAAAATATGTAACAGCAGTAAAGTTTAAATATATAATTCAATAATTAACGGGCATTCGCTCATTACAGATACTTGCCCTGTAGTGGTCTAAGATCATCATACAAACGAGAATTTTATTTTGATAACCAAAATGATAAGTTTTCAAACTCTGCACTTTGCATACATGTATGTAAATTGTAACAATTCGTAATGATATTTAATCTCCAGAATGCCATGACGATCTAAGAAACCGTTATTTAAACTTTCCGGTTCGGTGACTTTTCATTGATGAGCAAAGAGCAAAAAATAACCTAACTTTACAGTACAGTTTAATAACTATGTGATTCGCAGAGTTTCTTCATTCGTCAACTATTTCTCATATTCAATTCAACTTGAAAAATTCACTAAAAGCAAGAATTTAAAGTACATTACATGCGAACTTTTTTTTAAAGCGTCATGGCGATCGCGCAGCCCGCCATAACCTCGAAATTATTGTTGCGACTGTACAACCAATTCAAACCAATAATCCAAACTGTATGAACTCATCACCGCATTTCATTATCCATTGGAATTCACAGATATAAACAGCATAATGATAATCAACTACTTTCATTAAGATTATCAAACTTGTAGAATACCTTTCCAATGATAAATACCATAGAAACAAAAAAAAAACACAAGGGGAAATACTCCGGTGTGTTGACATAGAGTGACTGCCTGTTAATGCAGATTCTCACTAAATACAAAAGTTAAAATTCATATTGAAGATAAATTTAATATTTCAGTCAATGCCCTCATCAGAAATCTCTCATATAAACGTAAAATGAAAGTATATATATACATATAGAAAGAATAACAATTGCTAATGATATCAATAAAAATTCTCCATTCTATGACTCATTCACAATGGAGATGAAATGAACGGGTTTTGATTGCCGCGGTAACTTTTTTCTTTAACAATTCGCCATGACGCTTCTTCCGCTTCCGTTCACCATTACCACTATATCCCATATATAGATACATGCACTCATAAAACATATATATATAGATATACGTGTTATGCAATCAGCGACAAGCGCACCATGGTGGCAGCAATGTAACACGTGACGTTCAGAGATCACACCGGATATATCTCAGTCGGATAATTCTTACGTTGTCTATTCACGATTAACAGCCAACTTCACTTCACTCCACAATATTTATTTTCCGTAATATTGTCACACTGAGTCTAAAGACCAAAATAAAAAATTCACACCTTTGATCAACTCTCTATCAATACTCATTCACATTACAATGAGTGATTGATTAATACTGCATAGCTCGGATAATTTCGTTTGTGTAATAAACAAAACAGTGGAAAGAAAAAAAATTCGTTTGATAATACAACAGATGGGATGAGCGCGACATGATGTGCGCGCGCGCACGCACACACACGACCAATGGCACGACTCAGTCGTGAAGAAGTTTTGAGCAATACTACCGTCAGGTGGCGACAGTGAATGTTCACCAATCGGTATCATTATATGAAAAAACGCCGGAGCCACCAACGAGAACGCGTACTCACGCGTCCTTCACAGTTATATATGTCTATATATATATATATATATGCATATATATACGTGCGTACAAACATATGTATATATATAAGCTGAAGAGGGGAATAGAAAGAGATAGGAAGAACAAGAGTTAGGAGGCGGCGTATCTTGGTTTTACTTGAAATATAAGTTCTGCTTGGAGTTTATATAGAAAACGCCCACAGAAGACAACGAAGTCGCGTTTTGGTGACACACACGCACACACACTGCACTGTAGATAATAATGCAATATAATTTAATGCTGAATGTTAGACGTAATTTATAGAGTAGAGAATGGGATTCTTCATGTTTCTTTTTCCATTTTTTTTCCCCCAAGAATTATGGGATTCTACTGATATGCATTAGGAATTTTTGAGGATGAGATATGTGGAGAATGATGAAATTTGCTTGGATTTGTTTTTGTAATATGTGAAATGCGTTGTGGAAGTTAATTTTGTAAGTAGATATTGTTGATGGAATGTCTCATAAATTATTTCTTTCTTGTTTTAGGTTGGTGTATTTTATTTTTTCAAACGATTGAGAAATGATGGGAAATTACGGGCTAATTATTACAAATTTAGGAAAGTATTAATAAAATTGTAATGGGATATTATATGATCAATAATGATTGACAGAGAGATAATTAATTTCTTCTATCTGAATTTCAGACAAAGCATAATGAAGAAAGTATTTTTGTTCAAAATATCTTTTCGGTTCATGATTCAGTCAAGTGCACTTTATGTGTCAGAACTCGTTGTATTATCGATATAATGGAACGATATTCTTGACATGACTCACACTACTGACAACGATATTAAGAGAAATATAAAAATTCCGTTCGTTTTAGAAATAGATTGTAAAACAATTGTCAACATATTTTTAATTTCTAAAGCTGTTGGAAATTAATTTTCTGTATGTTTGAAAGCGTTTGATTTGACAAACAAATTGAACACACGAAGACTAAATAAATCAAATCAATTGTCAATACCAGTTCTAATGACCCAGTTCGTTTAGCATGAAGACACGAAAATAGAAAACAATATTTCATTATCAGCCAACACTAAATGCACTACTGATAATGAAACAACACAATATGTGTCCAAACACAAAGTAATTAATTTTTCTACTAAAATAAATTTCACTCAACATACGTCACAAATTTTCATTAAATAAAATTAACAGTAAACGCAAAATCATTAAATCTACAATATCGAATTTTTCCTATTTCTATCAAACACAAATTCAATAAGTAAATTAATTTCACAAATATATTTTAACGACCTGATTTTTATTTTGCAACATTAATTTCTTTTTCCTTTCCCTCAAATTTTTTTTCTCTTTCTTTTCATTTTCGCCATCACTATCAATTTATCCTGATGAAAAGAAAAAAAGAAAAGAAAGAAAAAAATAAAGAAGAAGGAAAAATAAAAATATATATTATTATCAGTGTAAACCTACTTCGAATGCCACTAAAGGCAGTTCTACATGTTTATTGGAGTGCGTCATAGCCAGGTTTGAACGCCCAGACAAAAAAAAAATAACACATCAAATATATAAATACATAGAACTCAAGTCTCTCTACCATCCCACGGTGTGTATTATATATTTATGGGTTAGTTTTAATTGTTGGGTCACTCAAGTTCCCATGATGTGAGAATTTCAACGCGAGTATGAAAGTGAATTTCCATCGAGTTAATAAATCATAACAAAAAAAAAAATACCAGATTTGTTTCATATGCGAAACCATACAAATAAAAAAAAGAAATGAATAGAAACAAATCCAAGAAATCTTAAATAAGGTGCATTTCATTCTCAACTTTCCATATATTATTACAAACTGTTCTTTCAACTTGAACATTAAACTGACAATTGCTCGTCCTCGTTACAAGAAACGTTCATATAATTCATAAGCGCATAGAAGTTATATCAGCATTTATACACAATATAAAACACTTCTAAAATGTGAACTATATAATTTACCGTTACCGAATACATTTTCAGTGCGCGTTGAGGACGGTTTATAAGTAGATACACTCACACATTGTACAAACACAGACACAAATACTTGTCAAGAGTGCAATAGACATCTATTGCAATTGTATATTTAACCCTGTTATCGTTGTTCAACCAGTAATTACACCTCACTGTCATGATGTTAAGTAGAAAAAGAATTGGAACAGAGAAAGAAAAATCAAATGGAATTATTTTACAAGCTACTCTTATTTCACAATTCTCATCTGATGTTTTAAAGTGTTACTTTTCTTTCTTTCATTTATCATCTTAATTATTCTTTCTTTTTTTTTTTTTTTTCTTATCAGCAATGATGATAATGTTTGCAATTATTTCACAAAGTATGCGCAATGTATTTTGCAATGGAAAAATTCCATTAATTTATATATTCAATGAATAATAAAAATATAATATAAACAATGACAGAAATGGCAAATTACTTCATGTTGACCCTACACGACTTGATTATATATGCGATGATACTTGTGGAAAACTTCATATTAAATTTTTATCACTGTATTATATATTTATTCAAGTGTTATAACACTTGTTTAAACAGGTAAATATCATTAGGTGCATTATGTATTATTTTAATAAATATTCGTATGCAAAGTAAACAACAAACTCTTTCATAACGTATTAATTATAAATTCATGATTAATTAATCATTCTATATCATTTCCAAAGAATATAGAAGTGATTATAAATATAAATACAATACAATGTATTGTGTCATTTGAGAGTTTGTGAATTAAAGTGTGTCGGAAAAGTTTATGAGAAATGATTACATATATAACTTTCCCTCTGGCGTTTCGGTTTGTAAATTCATACAAACGACTGTGCAGTATGAAAAAAAAAGTGAAGCACGACTGAGAGAAGGGGGAGAAAAAAAAAAAGGAAATGAATCTGAAGAAATCTCATTATCACATATAATTATATACATTAATTGTGATTTCCGAGTTTGTGAGGAATTTAAATGTAGAATTACAATTGTACTTGTAATTGTAGCACCAGCAAAAAAAAAAAATTAATGAAACTGCATTATTCTTCACAGTTGTTTTCTATTTATTATGTCTAATGCGCATGCACATCTTTTGCATGTCTTACAGAAGAAAAATTAATTCAAAGAAGCAATTTCAATTATTTTCTAATGCCTTTGAAATCTCAAAAATATTGTGAAATCATTAAATAAAATATCAGAAGGAAAAAAATAATACAACAAATTATTTTCAATCCAACAGATTATTCGATGTAAACGAAAAAATTAAGATGCAATGCATTTTCGATTACAACTACTACGCAACCAATTGAATACCAATCACTCTCACATTATTGCGGATGTTCAATCATGCGCATAAACAATCGATAGTAAATGCACATTCCAAGTGTACACCCATACACAAAATTATCTTCACAATAACACCTTCACATAAATTCTCAATTAATTTTGCCTATAAAAAAAAATCCACTCAATCATATCTTCTCTAAACTATTTTTCCTCATTCTAATTCTCCCTTTCACTCAGACCAAAAAAAAAAAGAAGAAATTACGGAAACCCATATCAATTCAGTCAACAAATAAAAAACACGGAAAAAAGTATAAGGATAAAAAAAAAATATAATTTTATTTAAAGAAACTGTAAGTCTACTTCAGAACATATGGATAATACGAGGTCAGTGAATGCATAACCGATTAGTTAAGACATCTATGCAGCCGCCGATATAAATACAATAAATAACTCAAGGTAGTAAATCGGACGTGTGTCGTATATATAAATCCATAATCATACATAAATATATATAACACACGCAATTGCTTTTATTCTACATGTAGCCTCAACCATCCTTTACTTATATTCGTCTCGTCATCTGCAATATTTATCTCTCATAACTATTGTCATGGTCGGAAGTATTGTTGCAGAGTAAACACGCGAGGTCAAAAAGGAGTGGTATGTTCAAATAATAAATTGTGCAAAAATTTCGCCTTCACTATTCACATTTCCAATTCACTATCACCTAAATAATTCAAAATTCCATCACAATAATTGCAACTAAACAAAACAATCAAATATAATCCACAACATAAAAAATAATTATTTCCATAGAACAAAAATATTTTATTTGTCTTTTCCATTTATTTTTCTCCCACCGCAACCACCATACAACGATTTCTTTGTGTCATAAAGTCTAGTTCACATCGGAATGCACGTAAATTATCGTGAAATCATGACTCACATACTGTATAACCTCACAAAGTCATTACAAAAAAAAAACAACATAAAAAAAAAACAGAATGATAATAATAAAATAGAGAAAAAAAAGGGTCATTGATGAAATTGCATGGTTGCAATCAGCAAGGAAGTCGTTTAAAATCTCCAGATAGAATTCTATCTGCGGTGAAAGAGTCGTGAAATGAACTCTGGGTATATATAAAGAAGAACGCTTGCTCGAAGAACCTGTTGAACATTTGTTTCTCTTTTTTTTTTCTTTCTCTTCCTGATATAATAGTTATTTTAGACCAAGTCTGCAAACACGTATTTATGCACAGGTGTATATATGAACAAAAGCATCTGCAAGATGAGCGCCATATAAATTACAAAACTCCACACAAATTTATATTGTGAAAATAGTAAAAAGAGAATATCCCTCAAAGAGAAAGTGAACGAAGTTGTTGAGACAAAGGAAGATACTAAAGTAACATCACTACAACGTTTTGATGGTATTTTACGTTTCGTTATACTTTTCTCTGTTTTCATTGTGTATCATAAACGTTTTTAGTTTCAGTGTTGGCTACTACGCCATTTTGAATGTGCCCTTGGAATCTCACGATGCATACAGTGAAAGGAAGAATTTAGGCAAAGAGGGGTCTTTTTTAGGGTCTACAAAAAGTGATGAGTGTTGGTCGTTAATATTTTGCCAATGGAACTAAAAATTTTATTTTTCAACAGAGCTATTTATTTTACTTTGAACATTGGTATTTTAAATAAAATATTTGAATATCTCTATTTTCTAAATGACATTATAACTCACAACGATATTCAATCTCGTATTTGATCATATATTTCTCTTGTACGATCAATTTCAGTTACGTCATTGTAATGTTTTGTTCTATTTATTTTCCTATTACATGACACACATAACGAACATATTGGAAGTAATTTATGATAGTGAAATGGTTGAGTAGATACAAAAGAGGAATTCAACAAGATACTCTCGAGTATCAGATCGGCTAATTTATTGTTAACGAGCAAGAAAGATAAACTTTTATCGATGAAGAAACAATAGACATTGTCAATGCACATGAATTTATCTACAATTTCAAAGAATGAAATTTCAATATCATATCATCTTCATATCCAAAGAATAAAATTGTCTAGTAGAAACTGTACACAAATAGATAACAACAATTGGAACAGAAAAATAAATTATTTTGCTATGATTATTATCGATATAATTAATGAACATAGAATTGACTTAATTACTCTGCAACTATGAGGATAATTCACATTGTGATGTCATAAATAAATTATTGTTGTAGACATCACATGGAGAAAAGACAAAATGAATGATAGAATAATTAGCATTGGCGTATATAAACACATAAATACCCGCATATCAGTCAAGTGACTTTGAAAAGAAATGCGTCATCGCAGTCCAATGCTGTTGACAAAATTCACGAGGAAACAGCTATAATATTTTGATACAAATAAAACTTATTTCGAGAACAATCAAAACTGATACTAAAATCAGTTTGACTCAGTTAAAAAAAATCACCTCAGAGTCATTGTGAAACAATTTAATAATATTCTTCAACAAAATGAATATTAAATCAATACGAATTTAATTCACAAGTAATGAAAGAGGAAAATAATAATCAAACATTCGCACTCACTCTCGAATCTGTCTTTATTCACCTAAAATCAGTTCTGATGTGATTTATCAACGTAATAAAATAAACAACATGATAGAATGTCATTCTTTTCGCACATCTCTCAATATCAATGAAAATCACGTCAGACATTTCTAAAATCTTTGTAATCCAGTCAGAATTTTAACAAACAACTGACGTACAGATTCATTTTGATTTCACCATTGACATATTACTAATAACTATAAATAACAAGACAGTAAAAAACATCAGATTTGTCAATTCGATTTCCAAAGTTCAGATCCCATTAAAAGACAATGAAAAAAAAAATAAATAAAACACATACAGCGAATCAACTTGAAGGACAACATCTAATAGTTTCATATGACACAATTAAAAATGAATCATCTTAATTGTCATGATGACAATTATTGTCATTCCCGTTCTCTTAATATTTCCCCTAATATTTTTTTTTCTGTTTCATTAGTTCATTTCTTACCTGGCGTCTAGCTCTCGGTCTTGAATAACGTCTGCTGACACGTGCAGTGTCTCGTTCAGTTGAAAATTGTGACGATGGTGCTGGTGGTGGTGGTTGCTGTTGCTGAGAGCGTCTAACTGTACCATCACTCGCATTTACATTGACATTCTTTGTTATCACTGTTTTAGCAGCATTTACATTTATCGAATTAGGATTATTTTTAGTTTTTGTTGTAGTTGTTGTAGTTGTCGTTGTACTTGTTGATGTTATTGTTGTTGGAAAGACCGATGGTGTTTCACGATGACTTTTTGTACGACGTAGTAAACGTCGGACAGTATTTTTCACTGTTGCAGCAATATGGGTACCGCCACCGCCACCACCACCGCTGCCAGTTCTCTCGTTGGCACTGTCATTCGTTGTTTTGTAGTCAATTTTTTTCACGCGATTGCCACTTGTTGGTGCCACACGATGGCCCACAGACTCCGTCACAAACATAATTGCAAATGTGCAATTGGAATATATTTTATTTTATTGTTCTTTGTTGGAGCTATTTCCTTTTCTATTTCCTGTTTGAAAATTATTCTCCATCTCAGATACTTATTTATTCATTTATTCATTTACTCATTCATTCATTTATTTATTCATTCCTGTACACATCTAATTTTATGGGCACGAATTGTCGACTTCACAATTGATTTTTCATTTATTTTTCACTAAATAAAAAGACACGATCTATCCCATAATCGAATCATAATTGAACTTATTCGAACCTTAAATAAAACTACTAAAATTCAGGACTATTAATATTAAAAAATTCACCAACAACCTAAATTAATTTTTACAATTACCATAATGAATATATTCGAAAGCTAATTGTATAATTTCGACCGTTCACTACGTCATTTTCAACGGAAAAATGATGACTAATCAATTCGCAACAGTACAAAATTTCCAATAATAATATTAACTATCGGAAAAAAAAAACCTGAAGCCAGATGATACATCAGGAATATTTTCCTTTTCAAGAAACAATTAATTCAATTTATCCCGATCTGAATCAATCGATTCACAGTGTCTTCATCAAATTTCCAATTCCAATAAACAGCCTCATTCATCAAGTAAATATCTATACTAACACCAAAGAAGAAAAAAAAATTCTGAACTATTTCTCCTCCACTATTTCAAGTATTGTTATAAGAAAAATAAAGAAAACAAAATAATACACTTGAGTTTGCTCATCCTTCACTAACGACTAACTCTCAAGCAAAACTGTCCCCTGACCGAGCACAACCTTGCACTCATGTAGGGCTTCAATTTCATAACGTCAAGAATATAAAAACAGCTTAACACCACTTTCAAATATCCGTTCGATAATTTTGTTGCTCTGAGAAAATTCATGACTCAATTCAACACCATTTGAAATTCGTATAACTACACGTGTAAATCACCA
This sequence comes from Meteorus colon, assembly GCA_030523085.1. Classification (NCBI taxonomy): domain Eukaryota; kingdom Metazoa; phylum Arthropoda; class Insecta; order Hymenoptera; family Braconidae; genus Meteorus; species Meteorus colon. Next base: position 24,047 of record JAPYZH010000189.1, on the reverse strand, counting down.
CTAAAATGCTCACTAAATTACGCACATCAACATAAATACGTATAAATCTCTATACCTAAGTAGACATAAATAATTATGTATAGAACAAGAAAGGCAGTTAACCAAGAAAGGTCAGATTGGACAGGTGAGGCACTACTCGAACAAATACCAATTGCTGAACGATAGTTCGAGGTTAACTTCAATGACGTAAGTGTCCCACAGATGACGTTTACATAAACATATATATGTAAATAAGCGTGAGTGTGCGTGCTGAATGTTCGTGTGACATGTAACAATGAAACTAAATCGTTCAAGATTTATTTCCTCTATCTTTGTTAATAAATCAATCAAATCACATTTTTCCCTCCATTTATTTTTCTTCGTCACATCAATCAACTGTTAAAATAGATCAAAACTGCAATAATACAACAGAATCAAATCTCAATCCCCATCAAAATCACAGAGAAAATAACTGATGGTAAAAATTTTAATTATTCCACTACAGATAATTTCTATTTTTTCTATTTATTAAAATGCTAATCATTCGTTGACCCTTTTTTCCTCTCTACTCTTCTTATTTTCTTCAACTTTCAATTAATTAATGATAATTAAAATGATTTTAATGAGTTTGTTTAGATAAGCACATAACACGCACAACAATTGTGACAACTCTTGGAGAAAGCAAAAAAAAAGTAAATAAGTAAATAAATAAATAAATAATTATAATAACACTGTGAGTACTATCGCGAAACGCGATGCTTGGTCAGTCACGTGTAGTACAGCTATCAGAAAGCTGACGTCATCCGGTCGTCATCCGATGAATGTCACAATGCGAAAATATATATATATATATATACAGACGTTGTAGTAAAGTTTCGTTGTATTTTTACACTGGTCAATTAATAATTATGCACATAGATTTGTGGATGTTCATAATTAAAATAATTTTCTTTCAGGTAATGAAAGTGACGTAACATAAATATTTAAAGATAATATTGTGTTTTTGGATTCAGTATAATGGAATAAATTCTAATTTTAAACTCTACATTATTAGTATAGAAATGTATCATCATTGTTATGTGTATAAACAAACTCATTGTGATTTTATTGTTGTTACAATAATTTGTGATAATTTATTATAAATAGAAATATTTCAATGGATAATTCAACATATTTTAGAATTTAATGATATTGATTTTGGATATTTAAAATGATTGAAGTGGTTGTGGAGTATTCAATGTTGTTCACAATGAAAAATATTGAATTCATGAAGTGCATAATTGATGATGTGTTGAGAAATAAATTTGAAATGAATGAAGTTAACATGTGGAGTGATAATAAAAAAATACATTTGGCAACAGATAAAAATAATTTTAGTATTTTTAGAATGAATTTACGTGTCTGAATGATTAAAATGTCATTTTTCGAAGTAAACTGTTGCACATTCATTCAATTATCTTTCAACAAAGAAAATTATTGTGAAATTTGTTGATAAATTGATAATCTTGACATGAAACTATTTTGTCTGTCTCTTGGAAAATTATTTTTCCAATTTTGTCTTTATTATCATAATCATTATAATAATTATTTTAACGCTACAGTGATTAACTGTTATCAATGTGGAACTCGAATATCAACTACCTATATCAGAACTACTTTTAACATTGTATTTTACATATTCACTGTGTCGATAATGATAATAACATTTTCCTGTCATAAATAAAAAATTTATTGTATTCATGAATTTGAAAATTATCGCAGTAAAATTATAAATTACCTCGTTACATCGACATTATCAATATTCTTTACAACAAAACAATAATATCAATAAATTTTCCTGACTAAATAAAAATAAAATTTTTTTGACATGAGTCACTCACGCAGAATTGTAACATCAATGTAGACCGTGACAACACCGTAACGATACATACGCGATAGACTATATAATTGTCAATTATTTCGCATGCAATTCAGTAATAGAACGTAGTATAAGTAGAAGAAGAAATGAGTATGTAACGTTCAATTGACTAGCACGCACACACAACCCCAACGTGTGTATTTAATAATCAACTCTCGTCAAGAGACCAATCTTCCACGTCCGTGACATCGTAAAAGTCACTGAATTCTCTTCATCTCTATCTCACCCTTAAAAATATCGAAATTACTCTCAAAAGATAATAAAACCCAATATTAAATTCAAAAAATAAATAAAAGAAAAAAAAAGAAGGAACATGAAAATAAGAAATTAAAAATAAATAAACACATGATCTCATCTCAATTTAAATTATCAGTTATTGATTAGTGACCTTTACATTTCTTGCACAACTAATTTCATCATTCAAACTGATTAAATGATAGAGGAAATAAGAATTTTTTTTCTATACAAGTTGAACAATATTTTTCAAAAGAAAAACCAAAAAAATTCATGAAAGGAAAATTTTACCATTTTTTAACAATTCTCCGGTCATTTATCTTTTCTAATATTATTAGTGTAATTGAATTAACATTGTGACACAATTTACAATATTCTCAAGCACGTAATCATCCTCTCAAGCGAATATATTGCGTGACATCAGGGACATACATTTATATATATATATATATAATTGCAGTTTGCATTTTCGATCGTCACGCCACATGCGACTACAAATGTTCCAAAACATCTGAAGATGAAATTGTGCAAATGCAACACAGAGAAAAAATAAAATTCAAAATATAATTCACATAATTTTATTGCAGCCACACAAATATTTGAAATTCCCCCATCTCAATCTGTCCCTTTTTCCCCCCAAAATCAAAAACAATCAACAATATGTCTCCAATAATTTTCATTTCCCTCAATATCATCAATATAAAAGTACAACCAATTATGTGTATGACACCATTAACACGACAAAAATAGAAGAACAAAATAAAGAACGATAAATAAAACCACAACAAAACCTCAATCTCCGATTCATTAAAAGAAAAAGAAAAACCAAATCAAAGGTTTCTCTCCCATAAATTCAGGTGTGTCAAGAACAAATAAACAAATAGCAATAAAAAAATAAAATCTCCATTCTTTCTATTATTAATTATTAAATAATCTCACGATCAATTCACATCATCACACTATATCATAACACAACAACAAACCAAATGAATATCAAACTCACATTAATTCTATAATCAATAAATCATCACTACCATCACCATCACCATCTTACACTCATCACTATCATAAAGAAAGAAACAACCCAAAAAAATAATTGTCTGATATGCACACAAATTTATAATATCCAATTGCCGCACGCGTTGAATATAAAATGTTATAAAATCATGTGTGTTGCTTGATTGCGGACCTCGTGTGAACTGAGCCGCGCGCGCGGTTAGTGAAACCGGGACACGCAAAAGCCAACACTAGACCATAGCCAATAGAACTAGCACCACCATCAGCACAGAAAGACCAACATTAACAGCAGCACCAGCCACCGAGCTTTGTTGCTGGATCTTGTCTGATACATAACTTCCACCGTAGTCTCTCCGTATAGTATTGAACGTTAATGTGTGCGTCATACTTGCGTATTTGTGTGTATATATGTATATATAAAACGGCCCTCTCTTGTGTGCTATCACTGCTGACAGTGTTCCCCACCAGCTACAATTTAGTTCCCCCCTCGCGATTCCCTCGTAATTCCCCACCAGTTTCGACAGGCGCTTCGACACTTCGGCCACCTTCGGCACTGTTAACTGCCTTGGTCTGTTCCCTCCCGTCCCTCCCACTCAATCGTCTTTACCTATATAACACTACAGTATATTTGATTCTATCGACTAGAAAACGAATTTATATCAACTATTTTGTCCTTGTTTATTTTTCTTATTTATTTGTTATATCGCGTCGATCTTTGTTTTTTTTTTCTTCATGAAGAGGAATTATTTTTCATTCACGTACCAGATGGAGATTTATATTACACTGTTGCTGCTTGCAATTATGTTTTTAAATACATTGTTACATGAATATTCACTTGAATCGCTTGTTATATGCAAATAAACAAAAGAGTACCAATTTACCTTCAATGAATGCAGATATAAATGTTTAAATAGTATATAAAAATGGAAAAAATGATACTAATTAGATTCACAATTGGCTGAGAAATAATTAATAATTCGAGGTGTGTTACTAAAAATGTTAAATCAATAATTAAAAATTCAAAATAATTGAATGGAATTTTTTTTCTGTGTGTGTGGATAATAAAAATTTCTCAATAATTGTTTAAGAATTAATTTTCAAGGATGCTGTTGATGACAAAAAAAATACAAATTCTTTTTTTGTACCATTCGAATTCACATTCTATTTAATACTCTATAAATCCACAATCATAAAATACGTAAAAAAATTTCGCTTCAATTTGCACTTCCAAATCCACAAAGATTTCAAATATTTTTCATCGTCACAATGTCCTGAATAACAAAGACAATTTTTTCTCTCGCTTTTATATCACATTCAAGTTCATATTTCACGAGATCTTGATACTATGTAAACTCAAGATAATAAAATAAAAATCAGAAAAAAAAAATGTAAGAGCTTGTCAAAATTGGCACTATCATCTCTCCAACCTCAAAACTTTGTTTTATCACAAAATGATAAAAACAAAAAACTGAGTCGCAAGTATCAACCTTTAAAGGTCACTCCATCAAGACAACAAGTCCCCCAAATTTCGATCAATCATATCTACAAAACAAACGAACCAATTCTCATAATCAACCAATGAATTCTAACACAAAAACTACAACAGTTCAAACATCATTTCAATCAATCTCCAACTATGTCCAATCATAATATAAAAAAAATCCAGTCAAACAACTTAATATATCAATGAATTCCCTATCCAACAAAAAGAAAACCCAGAAACTTGATAAAAACATTTATAAAAGTTAAAAAAAGAAAAATCCACATTGATCATTTAATATTTCTTCACACCTGACCCCTATTATAAACTTTCATTCTTTGTATCTCAGTTGATGCCCTCTATTGTCCTATCCATCATTTTCACCTATGTCATTGTCGTTTGTTTCACATCAACACACCAACACACGAACAATAAAAGCCAGTAGCAACGACACAACACCGTGTATGGACAACAGACAACTCGCTCGTGGTTAGGATAATGCATTACACATAACACATTGTATACACCAAAGAGAAGAGAGACAGTTAAAACTCGTCAGTTGAATTGAAAATTAAAACCAGCATAACTGCGTCTTTACACTCAACTCATATACATGTCGATGCGTTTTGTTGTGCAATCATACACCACACCATATGCTAATATTTGTATGTGTTGCTTATTGCTTTACAATGCAGTATATATTTAAAGAGAACTTCTTTTGCTCTTGTGGTATATCCAGTGAGACGCCCGTTCATTTACATTCGTGGTAGTTGTGGATAAATGTGATGAAGGTTATGTAAGATTGAAAATTATAAGAGAAGGAGAAGTGAACGCACAAGAATTTCAATCTCCTATTGATAATATAATTTATCATGTCAGTTTTCATTCCACAATTATTTTTTTCTTTTCATTTTCATTCAATTTTTTCCTTTCTTTTTTTTCTTTTCAATAATCTTGTTGTGAGATAATATGTGCACACGATCTATATACTGTGAGCCGTTAATGTGTACTTTATTGACTTCACTAATGAGATTGTAAAGGGGAACGAGAAAATAATATACATATATACATGAAAAAAATGTTGGAATTAAATAAAGGGGAAGTTGAATCTCAGGAAGGGTATTGAACACGATTGACTACGATGCGTGTGGATGGTCAATGGGGTCGATTATTATCCGGTATTATTATGTCGATATAGAGGCGTGTGAGGAGAAATAGAAAAATGAAAATTATTTATCAAGTCATACAGTTATGCAGACGTTAGTTTAGGTCATGTATTGATTGACGAATATTGAACAGAAAATTGATTTTTATCTATTGGCAATTGAACTTTTTCTTTCACGTCTACATTGTGTCCTTGACATGTTTTTTCTTTATTTTTTTTTCGCTCGCTATCATTATCGAGATGAATGTTATTAATAATAAAATAAAAACAACTATGTTGGGAAGTTGTGAATTATGTCAGTGTTGCTATTTAAAATGGTATATTAATTATTGACAGGGAAATTTCAGTTGAGAGGGGAGTTAATAAAAAATTTCAAAAATGATAATAGTCAATAGAGAGAAGATTCCAATTGGAGAACTGCCAAGCCAAAACACCATAGAAATGATTCAAAGGCATCAATTTAGAGTTCTTAAAATACTTTCCTACTCTCGTTGACATGTTACACACTAAGTATTGCACAAGGACCTACACATCAATGTAAAATAACATAAAGTAATTCAGAATATTTTAGTGCAAGTTATATAAGAAATGGACTAAAAATTTAATAAACAATTGACAGAATCTCATGACCCCACCGTAAATTTAAATATTGTTAAGAAAAGTCAATGGTATTCAATTTTTCAAGACGAATTTTCTATTACTAAATTAATTCTCTATTTATTCCATTTGCATTTGCAATTAAAACTAAAATATTAAATCCAATTATTTGTTGTTCTTCAGTACAAATTGTAATTAAATCCACTGTGTAATAAAAATTCATAAAAGGCCTCAATAAAAATGAATGCATATAAACAAACACATGAATGTTAAATGTAAAACACTCATGTAAATACTGATAAATGTATGAAATGAAATTGCGAATGTATTACCATAATATATCACACAACCAATGGATGGAAATCAAGGAGGGGTCTACCACTTTATTATTTCTTCCATTTGGCTTCTCAACCCTCTCACAATTGTTCTCGCTCCAATTACCATAGATTAATCATGTAGTCAACCATAAATACTACATTTTAGACTTATCTATTGACCTCTTTGCATCATCATGTCATTAATTTTTTGTAATTTAACACGAAAAAAAATTTGATTTGATTTTTTTCAAATTTATATATTTCTTTCATCAACTTTCTGTTTCTCTCATAATTTCAAATTTCCGTTTATTCATATGAATAATTATTTTTTGATAACTCCAGTATACTCACGAACTTTGATGCTCATAAACTAAACATAATGTTTTTGTGGTGAATGTAAATATTTTTTTAACGAAAGTATTTTGCCTTTTATCACTTCATGTTACTCTGTGTGTGTATATATATTACAGTGTGCGATGATGCGTGCGCTGACGTTGAATAAATGTATATTTGAGTGTAGAGGGATCACTGATATCATGGCGAAACAAATCTAAAGATAGTAACATGGTACCCACAGTAAAAAAAAAAACCACAATGTAAACGCGTGAATAAATTTCACGTGTATAGCATAGACTATTTTTAGAATAGAATCAATTGAAAATAGAAAATTTACTAAAAATAATATAATTAATTATTCAATACTTTAATAGAATTTTTCTGAAGTTAATATTGAACTCACTCAATGTAATAACTAATTTTAGTTCTCTATCAGATTTCTATCTTGAAAATTATTAAGAATGTTGATATGAACGAAACGTCGAAAGTTTCGTTACTTAATTAAAGAAATAGTGACAAAATATCCTTTCAAACATTCAGTAAATTGTCAAGACGTCAAATATAAAATTTTTTATAAAACTTCAGTCCCTATGACATCAGTCCTAATATTAAATTGACAAAACCATCAAGAAACAGATAAGACTTTCGCTCATATTGAAATAAATATTAAAGTCAGCAATGTAAAATAATTTTCCAAATGTTCACTGAACAAAAAAGAAATTTTAATTCAAATCAAGTCGAAGAACATAAAGATAAATTATCTCAATTCCACCAAGAATATTACAAATTCTCCTTTCAATATCAAAAAATATTGAAGGAACAAAAAAGAAGAATGAAGAAAATGCCCATAAAAAATTTATTATTCAACGGAATTTTATGAAGAACTAAGTGGCAAATCAATAATATCAATTCATCACAATTGAAGTGCACTTATCGTAATTGTTTTCTTTTGTAATCCACTGCAATAGGTTATGCAACTGAATACTCTCTACTATTGGTATGCGATAACATAGAATATCTCTGCATATACATAAATATTCCCAATGTAAAAATAAATTAACGCATTTCATTTGACTTGGACATTTGATGAATGAAGATAAATATATGTGAAGTTTAATCACACATACGACTTACGTCACAACGATAAACTTGAGTCAACAGAGGTATTAAAAAAATGTTGACATTTTTTCTATCATTTTTCAACAAAACAAAAAAAAAATCCTCCCCAAGACAGAGATGAGTCCTTGTGACCTTTCATTTTACACACACACACACGCACAAACATTCACAACAACTTGTGCATACATCATTTAAATTGACCTTCATATTATCGACAAACAATGAAATATAACTGTGATGAGACAAAGTATTGCAGAAAACAACAAACCTCAGTCAAATAAATTGACTAGAAAAATTAACGAACATTATTAATATTGCAAAATACTAAAATAAAATAAAAAAATTGAATTAAAAAATTTATGCAATGTCTCTATCAATGTGATTGTCATAGATTTTTTATATAATGGGCGTAAAACTCTAACGTGAGCCATCAACGAGAAATTTTCCTTTACATCCGTCCTACAACACAACAATAATAACAACGATAATTATTGTTACTTTGTCACGTGAAGTTATGTAACAATTTACATGAAACAGTGAAGAAAAATAAAAAAGAAAATTTCCATTATGTACTTTTATATATTGTGGAATATTTTTATTTAAACAAATTTATGCTCACGAATTAACAAAGAATTGACAGATTATAAATTATTGCAAAGAATATATATATATATATTTTTTTTCCCACGTAATTTAGTTTGGAAAATAATTTGTATTGCAAAAGGATGAAAAATAAAACACAATGACAATGCTCAAATGATAAGCTCATGTTCTTGATTATAATACCTAAAGTGTATTAGTGTGATAAATTAATTGAATCCTATTGCAAACAATTGTAATTTATCTCTTCATTAATTATTATTTCATTATTTCTGTTGTTTATATAATTAAAAATAGTACATATACCATTATATGTTGATGGAGTGTCTATGAATAGATGTGTAAGGAAGTGTCAGGATTTATGACACTCAATAAAAAGAGTAAACACAAAGTCATCAATGTTTGATTATTCAAACTTCAACGTTGAATGTGAATTTAATAGGACAATTATTCAAACCACTATGTTTTATATACACATCATATCGAGTACCATATGAGTACGTAAAATGACATTTGATATGGTAGAGTATAAACAAATGGGTTTTGTCAATGATTATATTAACGTTTAGCTTGAATTCTTGAGTTAAAATTTCACGACAGTAGTCAATAAATTATCAAACTGTTCAGCAAAACAAAAAAAAAAACGAAAAAAAGAACGAAGAAGAATTTATGTTTTCCTTCTTTATTTCTGATACTGTTTCCAAGAAATTTATTTATGTAAGTATTGTCTGAAATAAAATAGATGATGAAGAATTATAATTTATTATCATACGATATGACGAATTTCAAAGTCAACTTGAATTTAAAAATATCACTTTTAATTACATCTCAAATATAATTTAAATTTCATTAATTAACCAAAATAACAATTGAAGCATTTTTTAGGATTATAAATTACCAAAAACTATCAAACAAAATTTAATGGAGTATGTGTAATTTACAATTCATCAACTAAATTACTTCATACAAAAAATTGTTATAAAAAAACTTTAAAAAAATTGGACAATGATTGATAAGGTCGATTATGAATGAATGAGGTCAAAGATTGATGAGCTTAATTCATGTAAATCAAAGTGAATGCAATAAGAGCTTTAAATTTCCTGTAAAACAAGATAATTCCACTTAATGGTATTACTAAAAAAAAAAAATATTCACTGACATAGATAAATATATTATAAAATGTCTAGAAAAATTGGAAATAATATCAGACATACTTTCACCCAACCACTCAGATGATTAATCATAAAATGATTTATTCTAGGAAGAGAAGATTGATATGTTCAAAGAAAAATAACTAATTTCCAATTAAATATTGTACAATTCAGTAAAATCAGTTCGAATACTCAATAAATACCACTGCAATCATTCTCAATTCCCTCAAACAATCCTTAATTGAGTGTTGTTTATAAAAACAAAAGAAAAAAAAAATACAAGTAAAGAAATGAGAATACCAATTCTTAATAATATTTATTTCACAAAAGAAAATAAAATTATAGAACTCTAAGAAATAAAATATTCCATCACTTGAAGTAAAAACATAAAAATATCTCTGCTCGCATTAATAAATTCATTGGAAATTCTATATCACAAAGTATTTGAATTTTCTTAAGAAAAGTTTCAACAATAATAAAAAAGTTTTATTTCATCTTGACTTCTCCCTCGAATATTCAATAAAATCAATGAACTTAACTGCAATTATCATATTTTTTACAATCCCAGTAATAAATTTCTTTCCTCAAAGTACTCACAAAGTAACTCGAACTTTTGCAAACCATTTGAACGAGTTTTCAAACCAAAAAAAAAAATGAATATCGTGCTAAGCAACAATACCCTGAATCTTAAACTTCTCTCACGCATAACGGCTTATATATTTTTTTTATTAGCGTTGACATTTGTTGAATTGAGAACTTCAACGACAAGTTAAAACGAGTGCAAAGACACATATTTCCCGTTAACCACCAGCACCATTATCCCGACACACTTTTAATCCACATTATTATGGCGACAACACAGTTGTTCAAAACTCACGCCGACGTTGGTAACTACAACGACCAACTGGGTGAACCCAACGCCGGATATGTACCGCTCGAGTAGCCACTATGGACGATTGAATTTAAATACTAACAATTGCAAAGTGCAAATAGAATTATTTAACTATGTCATAAAAAAATATTAGACATTATCAAAATGATTTGAATGACATTATAAACATTGAGGACCCCCTTTTTTTTTTAACTTTATCTATTCTCTTGTTCCCTCCACATTTTTATCATTTCCTCACTTGCATAAAATTATTTTGATTCTAAAACATTAGGCAAATCAAAAAGTATAAATTGAAATTACATTTCCAAACTCTTCAATAACTAATAATAAATTTCATTTTCCAAAAGTTAAATTTATCTTCACTTCTCATTTTATTGTAAATATAAAAATTGAATAAACGCGTGTCTGATAAGTGTCATTTGCGCACCATCTAGCGGTGATTCTGTAAATTATTTTCTGCTCAATCGCATCAATGATTTCCCGTTTCATTTTTAAAACAATTAATTTACAAAAGAATAAAACAAGAAAGACTATTTTTACCTCATATTCAATAATGACAATTCATTCTCTCATTATTTACACAATTACTAATTGCAATGCTGTCACACATTTGAATAAATATCAACAACACAATAAAACTAAAAATCAATCTGAACAGAAGAAAAAAAAAATCTACTGAGTCATGTAAAATGTGTGGGGAAATTTCTAAGTATACTATCAAAACGCTGAATAAAATAAACGCGTAAATGATTTATTACAAGTGTCATAAAGCCTATTAATATTATCATTATTGTAGTTAATGACTTTATGTTCGCATGTTGAAATTGAGCTCAATGAACAATTTACGAAGAGACGAACGTTCCCCCTTATAGATTCTTGTTACACTTGACATATGTGTGACGTTCTATCAATTTTTATGCAACTAATGTTACCACCATGAAACAAATATCCACGCAATTGTAAATTATCTACTGTTCCATTGTTTCATTATGATTTATTAATTAAATAGAATGGACAAGAGTAAAGAACGAAAAAATATATAAATAAATAAATAATAAAATGATTTATTGAACTATAGAGAAAAGAACTGCAAAAATCATTTCTTCCACTCTTGTCACCTTTTCCATTTATCAATTTCTCATGAAAACTAATATCAAAAAGAAAAATTCATCAACAGATCAAAAACTGAAGATAAATTTGGAAATTTATATTTAGTAACACAAAAATTTCACGAAATATTTCAAAAATTCCGTGAAATTTATTGAATTATTAAAGTATATCTTTGTTATATTTATATTTTTGTCATCATTTTGTAATAATAGATTCATCAGAATGTTACGAATGTTCCATTATATCCTATTACCATAGATACTTTTGTACTATTTTTTATTTTCAATTTAAAATATAATGCCAGTTTGCAAGTTCAGTGACATCTTCAAAACTGTATTTATAGCTTACGTTTATATATTTTTATACTTCAATACTGTGCTCTTTTCACGTGAAAATGACGTGCCAAGTTTGTACAACCTCTAATGACATACTACCATGTAGCTTTGTGCATATTATATGAAGGTACATAAAGTTAATGATAAAAAATCTGATATAAAAACTTCGTTGCTTTTATATCACTTGAAAAAAAGAAAAAAGAAAATTATAGAAAGCAGAGGGAATAAATTTGCAACATTTATTTTGCTTATGTCTGCAAATTCGATAGCAATGCACTTAAATTTGTACATATGAAACGAAATTTGAGTATAACACATAAATAATTCACAAAAAGTGTAAATTTATGTAAACGTAAATTCATTCATAATAAAATAAATATTTCAAATGAAATATTAATTATTTAATCATATGAATAAATTCATTAAATAATATTTCATAAGTTTGGTAACTAAAAATAATAATTGTTCACAGTAATGACTAACGTTTGGTCGACCACTGGACCAAGGCGAGTTTTATTTATAAATTATCTAAGAATAATTCTCAAATATGTACACGAGAACGCAACTTGTAATTGTAAGTCAAGTGTGATATCAACAAATGCATGAAATATTTTACAAGAATTTGCTTTCACTCTATCAACAATAATCAAAATGAATTAAAAAACAAAAATGATCAGACTATCTATGCCATATTGTTCTTGTGAATGTGGTAGATAATATAACAGGGAAAAATTCATGTAGGAAAATAAAATAACCAAAAGAATATGATCAAAAAAAATAATATAACCAAACGAAACTGCATAAACCTTATCATTGATAAAAAAAAAAACAAAGATCAACATTTCAAGTCCAACTATATATTTATTTTCATCATATTTTATCGTTAAATTATTTCCCTATAATTTTTCCCTCATTACCTCCATTCTCACCAATCCAAAGTTCATTTATAAATAACAATCACTTTTATATTTTTTCATATTTTTGCATAACGAAATGCAATAAATTGCACTTCAATAAAAAATAAGTGAAACAAATTTCACCCTCAGCATGTTGCACCAAAATTTCCCTCGCAGACGACACAATAAAGAAGCAAAAAAGGCTTCCCGATGCAATAATGACGTATCCACCAAAATCAACGAGAAAAACAGAAGGAAAAAAAAAACACCACAAAATGAAAATGCAAATACAAATATTCATGGGGAAAATAACCCATGAAAAATAATAAACTCTGCATTTCTTTTTTTTTTTTCCTTCTCCATCAAATGACAATGACTCTTTCGCTATCAACCATCACAACTATCAATTAATTTGGCATTATTCATTTGGCATTGAGTAATTGAAAGTGACTTACTTTTGTATTTGTGACGCGGTCAGCCGGCACGGATTCGGGAACAGTTTGCAATGTGCTCCGCATGGTATTGTACATTATAGGCCAGCCAGGATCACTGCCACAATCCCACCAGCGCTTCAGTGCAGCAACCTCTACCCTCTACGCCTATTGAACAAAATGAAATTGTAAAATAAAAATATCAACCAAATAAAAACATATAGAAATGAAAAATAAAGAAATAGTTACAATACAATTTCATTTAACGATTAAAAAATACAGAGAAAAAATATATACAATAATAATTGATTACTGTGTTTTTCTCTATCTTATATGTCTACATGAATCAAGAATAATTTTCTGATGTTTATTTCACTATCGGCGAAAGCGAATGGATCTCGTTTTCCAAACAGGCTTGGTGAACATATACATACATATAAAAACACACTTACAATAAACATACATCAGTAATACACGATTTATTTCACCGTGGAAAGTGCATGACGCAGATAAAACTTCAACGCTATCATCATCCGTGCGGAAAAAAAGGATGAAAAGAGTAAAGAAAAAAAAAAAAAGAAAGAAAAAAAAACCCACCAAACAAATATGTACAACAATATTCGCCACAAGGGGGAAAACGATTCGAAATTATTTGCATCATTTGACTAATGACTAGAAAATTTCATTTCTCCATTTCTCATTCTTTCCATAATTCCTCCCTCCATCTGTCTCATTTATTTACTCATTCATCTTGTTATATCTCTTTTAATATTTTTTTTTGTACCAATACTTCAGTTGAGTACTCTTTTCATATGTCGTGACGGATATTGTCAATCGCACTGCGCTACTTCACGAGTATATGTGCATGTGACGCCCCAGCCATGTTGATTCAGGCCAGACCTCAAGCTTAAAGGAGGTCAGCTTCCTTCCGCGTTGACTCTCATCACACGCAAAAGAAAATTCAGTGAATATAATTTTACTATCTGAATTAATCCACAATAAATAAATGAAACAATAAATTGAAATAATATCAAAATAAATAAATATTATTTATCTATACACAGCCTTGAAGTTAATTCGATCAAATAATATCAACTGATTGAAATAGCCATATGAAAGAAAATAATCCTTAATAAAAAATTTAATTTATTAAAATTTATACTTGAATATATTCATTTCCTATTACGTCCATTTTTCCACATTTACCAATTCATAAATCCTCACGATTCATATCCAAATAAGCCAAAGAAATAAATAAAAATGAATGAACAAAATAAAAGAAAAAGAAAAATTAATGCTCAACTGTACGAGTCATATCATCAGCGATATGAATAAAAAGCTTGGAGCTTTGAAAATATTTCTCTTATATTTAGCGAACATGAACTAGCCATTGCCGTATGTACTTGAGGGTAATGGAGATTAAACGAATACGCCATATATTTCACGCAAACATTCAAACGCATACAGATATATATCTGTAATAGCTGACCTTTAGAATTTACACTAATCTACAGCTTCATATGAGGATCGATTCTAGGGCGGCGCATACGACTGTATATTTCCGCGTAATGTTCAATCAATATGCCAAGTCTACAACGAACCTCTTAAAGTTAAAAATAAATCGAAGAAGAAAAAACAAAATATAAATTATCATCAAGTTTAACAATCAATTGGAATAATATTGAATATAATAATTCAAATTTAAATTGAATATAATTGAATGCATCCATTCCATAATTGTCAATGGTTATTACTCATCATTTCCGTTGGGAAATGACCGGAAATAAAAGTCTACAGTTGGTGGACATATATGAAAAGTGTTAAGGGCTCCGGAACATTCATCAGACATGTAAAAGTAACGAATAAAAGGGAAATATGAAAGAAAGAAAAAAAAAAGAGAATTCACATAGTATCCGGGGCGTTGACAAAATTGCGAATGTCTGGTAGGAAACGAATACGAAAACACATATGGAATGGAAAATTGGTAAGTTCTCCAAATGTCATATCATCGATCGAATAACATTGCAATATATAAACTTGAGTCGCTGAACTCCACGCGACTAATTCAATAATTGCTTCACAATTGAGTGGGCGTGATTCTCCCCCAGAAATATTTTGCACCGTTGGCACGAATTGTATGTGAGAATACGTTAGATAAAGTGCTCGTTGCCAAATTAGTTGCACTTTGCTGTATAGGTTATTCAACATAAATGTAATTCAAGAAAGAACACATTTTTGGTGAATGTTGAACGTATACCTATAAAATTAAATATCTCTATTCTGTTTTGCATATGTATTCATGCCCTAATTTATCAAAATGCTTCTTGGCAATCAACCTTTAATTAAATTGAATTTTTTCCCATTTTAAATATTTTCAACACGTTCATTTTGATAATAAATAAAAAAAGTATGAAAGGTAAATAATGAAAATATTATTTAGAAGAGTGGGTGTATGGATAAGCACTCGAATACACCTACGCATATTTCTCTTGGATCATTTCTTATTCACTACAGAAACAGGAATAAAGAAACATAATAAATAAAAAATTATTTATGCCTGAAGATTATAAAAGCTATAAATGGAATTGACGCGCACGATTTTACCCGTCAATGGAAAATGATGTTCAACAGAAATGTCCACATTCGATTACCAAAGATGAAATATCGTCACTCATATTTATCCTGCCTTTTTTTTTGCATCATTCCGAATATAGGAATAAACAAGAGAGTAACGAGGACGTCAGAAAGAAAGCGCTTTCGCGACCATGAAAGAAAAGAATTAACTGGCGAACAGAAGAATAAGTTAATGAACATTAACAAGAAAAGAAATAAATGAAAAACATAACTGGCAAAAAACAAAAATTGCGACAGAAGAAGTTGTTCAATATATCACGAGTGTCTTACAATACACATATATGTATAAAATCTCACGGAAAGTGAAGGGACTCTTGGCAAACTCGTTCACCATTGATTCGACCTCGTAGAAGTTGACTGCAGTACACTCGAGGTCGTGGATAATTTTTTTTTTTCCTTCTTTTAGTTGTTCATTATTATTTATTTACTTTTTTTTCATCCCTCCTTTTTCATTGGAGTCAATATGTGAACTCAAGCAGAAAAAAGGGCACCCTAGCTGAGCAAAATGAATGAACAAAAAAGAATAATAACAGAGTGTTGAGTTGTATATGAATGAGGGCGAATTTCAAGAGCAAAAGGGTTGCGATGGGGTTGTGTAGTGGTAGAGATTCATAGTGAAGACGGTGGTATAAGAGAACGAACTTGAAGAGTTATGTGTACAACCAGTCTGATGCATTAAAATTCATCTCAGAACATTTCAGAAGTGAAATTTTATATTGACAAAAAATGCTGAATGTTGTGAACATTGTTTGCTTCAGGCTTCAATTTTCTACGATCAATTCATGAAAGGCGAGCTCGGAATCTACAAGTTCATTCGTAATATGATTTCTCTAATTTATCCTCAGACGAATTGGATGAACTCATGCTATCAAAGTGATGTTTAATGTTTTTATATTAATCCTCTGTTAATAGAAAAGTGGTGGAATGCAATTCTTATAATTCTTATTACTTATAAAAGCCATAGAGTTTCTTGCAGTCTGGGATTCATGTGAGAGTTGTCACACATTTGTGACACTTCTATCCATTCGAAATCGATTATCCAACTTTTTTTATAATCAATATGTCTGTGGCTTTAGTTCGTACCACAAAAAAAAACACTACAAAAAAAAACCTTGTGCGAATCGTTAACCACTAAAACAAAGTTTCGTAACAACTTTTCTTACTGAGCTTTCACTAATCAAACAAGAAATAAAAGTCTCCCTTGTATCAAGATAATTGCACTACCGGTAGTAGTAGCTATCCTGACAAGAATTATAAAAACAAAAATTAATAATTGATTGAATATAAACAGAAGTGTCAAGAAGTGTAAAGTCAATTCTCAAAATTCCAGGCAGCAACTTCATGGTTTCGTCAACGGATTAATTGCATCTCACCATCAAAAATAAATATACAGAGTCAGCTTGGAATTTCTGTAACATACACTCATTAAATTCCCAACAAGAAAACCATCAAAAATCACTACAATGCTCATCTACACTAAGAATAACCCCGAAATGAAATAAAGTCTCCAGTCATTAACATCACTCTAATTCCCAGACTATAAAATCAAACAAAAAAAAAAACAATGTCATAATATTCCTCTGTGTACATTCCGCCAGTCTCATCACGCATACCGACATCCAGCCCCTCCTATAATAATTCTTATTATAGTCATTTCTTCCCTCAACGTAACGTTATTTTTATACTCACCACCCGCGTGTAATTCGAGTGTTGCTTAGGGAGACACTTATCTCGTTACGTATTCACAAATGATTTGTGTATATACATAATGATATCTGATCAGTTAAAAAATCAACGTTGATAACAGACACAGACAAACGCACAATGACTTCGCAACAGTGAAAGAAAGAGAAAGATCCCGGTTACCCAGCGGGGGCGGCTTCGTTCAGAACATGACACATTCAGTCAAACACGATGCGTTGTGCACAAGGAAGTACACCATTATCAACTTAATTAATACCTAAAAGAAAATAAAGTTCAATAAATACACACATATATACCTATACATATACATTAAGGGTAGATGGCATCAAATTCAACACACATTCCAACATACTCACACAAATTCATATACAAACACTCGACCGAAAATATGAAACAGTAATAATGAAAGGTACAAAATAAAAACGAAAAAAAAAGAGAAAAAAAAACCCGGACACTGTCCGTCAGTAACCTAGAAAGTGGGCAGCCATTCAGGATTACGGGACTCTCTACGCCTCTCCTCTGCCCATCAAACCCAAGGCAAACAAATTCGCGTATGGCTATTGGTCAAAATAAAAAAGAAAAAAAGGGAAACAAATATGAAAATGAAACTGTAGAATGATTGTATTGATACAGAATGTTATTATTATCGGTTAATAATCGACAATAATTGCCACTGTAACTGCTATTTGAATGAATGTTTGGAAAAATGTGTTTTTTTTTTTTTTTTTTGGTTATTCCTGTTGGTTTATATGTTTTTGTACGGTTAACATTGTGAGAATTGAAATAAAGTACAAAGTGGGAAGCTAGCGAAGCGATTACACGGCGAAACCGTATATCCATAGACACAAGTTGACACACAAGAGAGAGAGAGCCCCGTTTGTTCACACTCGCGATCGAACGATCGTCTGATGTCTCCGCCCCCGCTTTCACAAATTTTTTTTAATTGATGTAAATTGATAAACGTTATTATTTATGTAAATGATGATTGATAATACACAATAAACAGTTGATAATTACCCATTTGTGACAGATTTCACGATCGAAATGCACCACATTAACAAACGTCCCCCACCTATTACCACATGCAGACATTACACACTTTAATTTTCCAAGATGGCTACCGGCTCTACCACTGTTCGGGACGATGCGGTGAGTGAATGAAATTGTGGCGCTGATGTCGATATTAGATTTTGCGACCCGGCGAGAGAGAAATATTTCTTTTTCGTCCTTTCTTTTGTATATGTGTGCAGGAGAATGGATGTGTGCGATTGTGCTGACCTCTGTACACTAAATATAGCGCTGAGTTGATTTGGATCCCGCGTCATGTTTATGGCGCGTTATTTGAATTTTGTTTGGGGATTATTTAACCTTGTTGTATTTAGTTTTTATTTATTTAGTCGTAATCAAACGTGAAAAGTCTAAGAAAGAAATGCGTACATATCGAAATGATAAATAAATATTCGTATTGGTAGAATGAAGATTATAATACTCTAACCAAAGTATTTCTGGAGCAATTCTTCGTATATATCTTTATCGCTTTTCAAAAAAAGGCAAAATATGATCCGATCAATCTGGAATGAAAGAAAACCAATAATTGAATTTCATCTAGAGTGAAACATTGTCCTGATGTATCCAAATTCTTCATATTTGAATATGTTATTACCTCATCAGAATTAGTTTGTAAATATTTTTTGACTGTTGTCAATGCGACCTCAGCAGCTGGTCTTTGTGGATATCCATAAACACCAGTTGATATACAAGGAAAAGCGATTGTTCTTATACCATTCTCTTTTGCAATATTGAGGCTATTTAAATAACATTCCTTTAATTTATCTTGCTTTTCACCTTGAGGTCCAACGGTATGAATAACATCTAGAGTACATTAATATGTATGGATGAAGATTTTTTCTAAGCTTATAATTAAATATTATGTACTCGTCTATATACCAACATTTAGCAGGCAACTTATAGCCACCGGTTATTTTTGCTTCACCAACACGACATCCACCTAATGTTGCACATTCCTTCTTCAAACTTGGTCCAGCTGCTCTGTGAATTGCTCCATCAACTATCAATTCAATTAATATTAATATTTTCATTCATAGAAAATTATATTTAGATAAATAATTCCATGATAATCACCTCCACCACCACCCAACAAACTTGAATTTGCAGCGTTAACAATCGCATCTATTTCTAGAGATGTTATATCACCTTGCCACATCGATATTTTATTAGCCAAATCGCTGTTGACATTGTCACTATCATCAGAGCTTACATGCTTATCAATTTTTTCTTTATTCTTTTGCCAATATTCAGGCCACGTTGGTACTTGATCCAATGTTGTTAAGTTTGAAGTTTGATAATGCTTTCGCTTATCACCTCGAGCCATCGTCAAATATTTTTCTATAAACAAAATATATCACAATATCAATTATTGATAATAATTTATACATTAATCGAAATACAAATTTATTTTTTAGATCAAATTCCATTTACCTTTCTCATCTTTGAAGGACATGATAGCAGAATTTGAATATTTTACTTTATTCGATATGAAAAATTTTGAATAAAGATTATTTATTGTAACTGTTGCGTTGATTGCGATAACCTGGAAAGTATACAACATTCTCAGTAGCAATTTTTTTTTTTCTTGATTAAGTATTCATGCAAGCTGTGTATATATGTACATACTTTCTTGGCTATCTTACTTTCAATTTCAGCATTGAGGATCGTGTAATAACGCAACAGAGAATGGATTATAATTTATATTCACAGATTAAGATGACTCGGACAATTCGAAAATATTCCCAATAATTTGATAATTTATTGGAGGTGATGATTGGGGTTATCTAATGTCTTGATTTTTTTTTGCGAGTGTTGTTATTTGCGACCAGTTTTTCAGAGTAATTATGTTCAGCCAAATGTGTGTTAACATTCCAGGCAGAATTTCGATGGTTTCGCCACCTATCGATGAGCTTGCAATTATATATATAATATTAAAGGACCAAAAAGGAAGTTTAGATACATATAATATAGGTAGATTCGAAAAATTGAATTTAGTGTAGATCTTTATTGATAAGAAAGTAGAGATTGAGTCAGTAAAGATATTAGTACATTAACAGATAAACGTATAAGTTTTGAATTGGTGTCAGTTTATTCATCTTGTTGTTTTCATCTTCTCATCATTCATTTTCAATCATAATTGTGTTAATGCAATTATGAAAGCATTTCAAGATCGTTTTCCCAACGCCTTTTGTGTTAACTCAGTTTTTTTCTGCGCTGCAACCTCTTTTTGTTTCTTATCGTCTTCTCTTCGTTTAGCTGCCTCTTCACGTTGCTGTTTAATTATTGCTAATCGTGCAAGATCAGCTCGTGCTTCATCAGTTTTACCTTGGGCATGGAGCATTTGATATCTGGCGGTTGCCCGTTGCTTTTCTAATTGCTCTCTATGAAATTAAAAATATTTACAACAATAAAATATGGATGAAACATGAAAGCAAATGATTATTACATTTCGTTTATTTTTTCCTAATCGAAATGAAATAATTCATCGAATCATTTTAATATTTGTACCTTTCTCTTCGTGAAAGTTCAGGCTTTGATTCATTTAACGTTTCATTTAGTTTAGATAATTTTTTGGTTTTTTTCTGTACCCTGTTTGGATTCTCAACTTCAATTAAATTCTCAACGCCTTTTGCTTTTCCCTAAAATTGATAAAAAAAAGATACGTGTTCAATGATATCTTATTACATTATGCTTTGATATTGCATCATGAATTTTTTTTTCGTTGTTGCCCCTTCACCTCAGTTTCCGAGCCCGAATCCGAATCACTCTCACTGCTAGACTCTGATCCATCATTGCCCTTAACCTTGGCACTGCCTGCTTTAGGTTCTTCCTCATCTTCACTAGATATATCATCATGACCCTTCGCTTGCTGAAAAATAATGTGAACCCCGCACGTGTTACATCATCTCAATTCATTTGAATTGCCGAAATTTTCCGGAACTTGAACATCAATTGAACAATATTAAATATCCCAAGCTTAGTGTGGTCGGTTTAACCTATCAAATACTGACTCTCCATTTTCTTCGTTCCTCATCTTGTCGTCGTTGTTCTTCCAATTCCTCTGGATTGGTGAAGTGACGATTGCGACCCTTGTGATTGAC
This sequence comes from Meteorus colon, assembly GCA_030523085.1. Classification (NCBI taxonomy): domain Eukaryota; kingdom Metazoa; phylum Arthropoda; class Insecta; order Hymenoptera; family Braconidae; genus Meteorus; species Meteorus colon. Next base: position 1,963 of record JAPYZH010000189.1, on the reverse strand, counting down.
ATATTTACCTGTAACATTTATTTCATTTATTCATCAAAATATTGTCACGGTCGAATGGACATTGTGTGGTCACAGAAGACCTTGAAATTCAATGTTAGGTCCATACGAAAACAAGACGAAAAAAAAAGGAAAAAGGCAAATTCATCAATTTCAGACAAATGGAACTACAGAAACATTCAATTAATTATAGGTTAAGTATTACTTACCGCGTGGCATTTTCAATATTTTAATTATTCCTTGATTTTTATTGTAAATTTGTGGTTTACAAGAACCTTTGTTTGTGATAAAGGAATATCGAAAATCTTGACGTTGTAGCTAGTTACACACACAACGAGGAGCCCGCTACACGTCAAGCACCGACCAAAGCGAGTTGGCAGTAGAAAAGTTCTTTGTGTTGGCCAATCTGCCGTGCGACATTGAGATATTTTCGCACATAACGACCATATTCTTTTTCCTCTCTCCTTCATTGATTAATTCAATGAAAAGTAATAATTCCCCATGATAGTAGATCAATTGATGTCTTTCATCGTTGTATTCATCATATGCATTCATTAATAATAATTATTTCATCAAATTATCAATGAAAAAATTCAGAAGATGTTTTTAGGTTAGGATAAATATACGAATTCATATTTCGCGGGTTCTAGTATTGTTTTGTTCATACTATCTGTCGGTGCATAGTTTGGTCGATAAATTGAGTACTCTTTTTTATCATATGCGCAACTGTCGATCGAACAGTACAACAAATGATAACAAAATCTCGAATATTCGCGACATATGTAGATTTCGTGACAGTTATACGTACCGGTATTTTCTAGATTGATCTGAAACAACAAAAAACGCCATTTTTCAATGATAATTGTAAATAAATTGATTGTAAATATGACTATGGAGGAATGTGAGGCTGGAAAATTGAAGAATGATATGTAGAAATGTTATTGAATGTCTACATGTAGTATCTGGGAGTAAATTCGAAGATATAATGATTGTTCAACGTACTTGGTTCGCCGGAATATTCGAGACAGTTCGTTTACCCGGCTCAGAAGTATAAAAGCGCCACAGAACGCAACTGAAGCACAGTCTACTGAAAGAAAGCAAAAGCAACACATCGCAGAAGCGAAGTAAAAGCGTTTCAACGCAACTTAACAAACCTCTATTTTATTCTCAATTGAAAATAAATAAGTGATATCAAAATGTCTCTAGTACCATTGATATTTTCCAACTGGTGGGAAGATTTGGACCGACCACATCGTCTGCTTGACCAAGATTTCGGTCTTGAACTACATCCAGATCAATTATTGATACCACAAGCACATCAACGTGATTATTCACCTCTGAATATGTTACGTTCTCGTTGTCCAGTTTATTACAGACCATGGGGCGAACTTCTCCGTAAAGCTGACGCTGGTATGTCGACAATAGATTGTGACAAAGATAAGTTCCAAGTTACTCTTGACGTACAACAATTCAAGCCTGAGGAAATCAACGTCAAAGTCGTCGATAAGAATGTGGTGATTGAAGCTAAACATGAGGAGAAGAAAGACGAGCATGGTTGGATCTCTCGTCAATTTGTACGTAAATATATGATTCCCGAACAGTGTGACATTGATCAACTCAATTCAACCTTGTCATCTGATGGCGTATTGACGATAACTGCACCAAGAAAAGACGTGCCCATGGTACAGAATGAAAAGAAAATCAGAGTTGAACATACTGGTAAACCGGCTATTCGTGAGTCATCTGAGAAGGGATGTAAGAAGGCCAACAAGAAAGGAGAAAAAATGGAACAATAAGTGACTTTACTCTTCCTTTTCCCCAAAAAATAGTGTGTTAGATAAGCATTTTATAATATTTATTCATTATATTACTTTTGTATTATTACACATCGTTGAAGGCTGAAACCTGATTTCTTGAACTGAGTCAAATACGTGCAAAAATAATCTACGTTTGTAAGATTTCTGTA